>JABFQD010003861.1:0-12552 GCA_022817045.1 Psix sp. ZL-2020 | reverse complement strand
TTGTGACCGAACAAATTAGTTTTTTTTTTAAAATACACTATTTTTACCGTCATCAAAATAAGATTATATTCGTTATCACACTGGTTTAAAACTCGGGTGTAATAATTATATTTTTGTCAAGATTTTTGTAAAAAAAATAATCATACATTTCATTAAAATAATTATGTTGCAAATAAAAATGATTTGTCTATAATGTATTTGTTACTAATTAATTAATAAGCACGTAGTTAATCTTAAGAAGAACCGTATGAATTTGTCCATTGCATTTTCGCATATCATTGATAACCGTCGCATCAAAAATATAACGCCTGACGCTAAAGTAGGACAGCACGTGTTTGCTTTTCAGCAACAGCTGTCTATCTTTTTTACTGATAAGAATATTGTTAGTCGTGTTGAAATAATGACTTTGTTTCAATAATTTTTTATTTTACAATCTAAGAAAATTAGAAATATTTCTATTTTTGTAAACTAGTTATAAAATAAAAAGCAACAAAACAGGAAAACAAATTTCTCTCACAGCACATTGTAGAGTTTGTATGAGGGCTTTACTAAGCTTTTGGAAATTGCTAACGGTAACATGACTTAAATAACATTTACTCGTCAAACATAGAAAGCAAAAGGATTAACATTTTATTTCTTTCTTCTGTCGCACTAAATACGTATTATACAATAATTGACGACGTTTTTAATCCTAGCAATAGTTACATGATAAATGAATTTTCAACGACGCTACTTCCAGTTGCTAATGATTAATAAAACTGTATTTACACCTTTGTACTATGAAAAATGAGGTACATTGTAAAAAGTCATTATTTTGTAACACGGTTCAGTGAAATCGAATTTGAAAACCAATTTTTTTTGGCTCTGTGAAAAAAATCTTTCACGAGCATAGATATTCATAGGATTTCCGGAACCCTATCAAACCACTCACTTACTTTGATTTTCAATAACCGCATATTTTAACATTTTTGTGAAATTGCCCTCAATTTTCTACAGCTACTGACACGGAAGTACTTTTCCTTCATTGTTCGTTCACATTGGCCTGCAAAAAGTTAAAAACTCTGATCGAGTAGACATCAAATGTTTGACATAGCCGTCAAACGTTAGGCAGCTGTCAATTTTCTGCAACAATTGACTGTAGGGAAATTTTAAGTTACGCGTTGTTACAAGTCCGATTGCAGTTCAATGTTTTGATCATTTGCAACAAAACGTTTATGACAAGTGAAAAAAAGCGCTGCATGTTTTTGTTTTGTCTTCTGTTTTATGTCGATTCTTCTTTCTTTCCACGAAATTCATAAAAACGTTTGAACCAATTCCATCCGGCTAAACCCATTCAGTATCATGGCATTTGATGTATTTACTTTGTTAATATACAAATACAAAATAATTACACCGCTGTGACAGTCGTAAAAGCTTTGAAGTTCTGATTACCATCCGAATGAATTTTCTCTGGTCGGATTGCTTTCTCTTTGCATAACTACCAAATGTTTTTTCTCCCCAAACGCAAAAATCAAAATTATATCTGTGATGACGAATAAACAGAGACACACCGGTCTTCTATGAAACCTTTTTTTGCATTTGGGTCGTTAAAACTGAAACTTCTATTTACAACTTAATTTGGGCCAACTTCGGGGCAACCTTCACTTCAAAATAACTGTCAAAAAGCCTTCCTGTCATAATTTTGCAATTTCTAGATCATATTACCGGAGCTGCTTGTCAACCAAATATTGTTACGTTTGTGATACAGATTTCGTTCCTTCAAAGAGAAACCGGCTCCGAAAAAACTGTTTTCGACCTTCAAAGCAAATAACACGGGCATCCGAAAAACGCAACGGATGATAGCGTTGCGGAAATTACCCGGCTTGCGACTAATTCCTAGGCGAGGCGTACAGAAAAAGCCGTCCGATCGCTCGTGTTTTTTGCCACCATAAACCAGAAGACCACCGTGCGCATCGAGGAACACACGTCAACATCCCAACCAGTAAAACTCATCGGCGCTCGTTTCAACTCAGCCTTGGTTTATAGCTTTTCCAGAAATTTAATTATCCCACTATACATCCCGGAAAACGCCGATGATACTCTGCTTTACAGTCTATGCGAGTTTTCCATGTCCGAGTTATAGTCATTTTCTCTTTGGCTGACGTAATTTTGAAATATTTGATTTCGCTTTAATGAATTTAAAATAAATTGTTGTTTGTGATTAAGGTTAAGTTGCTAATAATGAAATAAAACTCTTTGCGATGCCCAAATGGATTTCAGTTAGCTTAATTTTTATTATAAAAATTATGTCACAATTTGGAAAAGTACTGTTAATATTATTTGAACGATTTACTGATATTATAACAAAAGCTGAATTGAAAAAAAAGTGTAAGGTTTTCTTTACGTGAAAAAATGTAACTTATAGTTCGAAATGAAAAGGTTCTTATGAGAGATAAAAGAGTGAACAAATTTTTTCTCAATATATTTCCAGTTAACGGGTAGAATGTAATGTAATAAAAAAGAATTTGTGCACGCAATAACAAATCCTGTATTAAATCTATGTAATATTAAAATCTATCCCTCATAAATAAAACTGACGTCTTAGCTTAACCGGGTAACCGAGGTTATTTCAATTCTAAACAGTCAAAGAAAAACCTCGAAACAGTAAAAATTTTTGTTCATTGTCAAATTTACTTTCTTAATATAACTGGTTATTATACAAAACGGTAAAATGTCTTGATTTCAATAAGAACTTAGAAACTAATAAAATAATGACACTTTAAATACGTATTATTCCTTTTCAATGCAATATGAATATTTGATTTTAGAAAATCCTTAAGATTGTGGAGTTTACACTTAAAAAAAGTTTTATTATTCTTTTTCGAAACTTTTACTTCATAATTCAAATAAAATTTATTATATTTAAATAACAAAATATTTTATATTACTAAACGATAAAATAAATAATATTGGCTAAATAAAATGATAGAACTTGAAAATAAACTGTGCCAGCCATATGTTGAACCATTTTCTTTTCTTGTTCTGGAAGTACAAGAGAGGAACGCAGGTAAGGGTCGCAGTGACTCAATCGGGGTGCAGAAAGACGCGAGAGGCGTGGAAGACCGGAGTCCAAAAAGGGCTGCACATATAACCACCAGGTATCCTATAACCCTTCAGGAGTGGTTTATATAGCACATTATTCATATTCACTAGACGAGTGTACAGGTATGGGAGCAAACATCGACCTCGATGCAAACGAGCAGGACTAATTTCTCGGTGTACCGGTCATTTTAGTCATTCTTTCGCGTGCATCGAATCCGCACGTAATGCGTTCCGCGAGCACCAAATCCCTTAAGCGTGTCCGCGGAGATGAGTTAACAAGGCCGTGAGTGCGTTTCTCCAGAGCGCATTTTGCGTGCGAAATCACGCATTTTCATGTGAAACTCGCGTTTACGCGGAAAAGACATTTTTAATGATCTCGGGATGTAACCAGCGAATGTCATTAATATTTATAAACGGCCTTCATTAATTCAAGCACCGATTGCACGATGAAATCATAATGATGTGCAATTAATGAATAAAAAGTGTGAGCAAGGAAAGCAAAATCGATCCATTTTCAAGTCAAATTAATGAAGTCGATGATACCTGAGAAGGAAAATGTATATAAAGCATCGAGAAGATTTGCTACGAGGATTGCAAGGACCATTTAAAAAAAGGAGCCGGAATGAAAAATAGGTAAGACTGCTTGGTTCGAAAGCGCTGTCCGTTCCGGATGGCAATTATCTGTTGAGGAGACGAGCACGAGTTTTTTACCCCCTTGCGAGAAACGATTTCAAAGAAGACTCGAGGTAATAATTCCAGAATTAATATAGCGCTCACTCGTTAGCGCTATCCGTCGCGCATCGCAAACCTCGCGCCGGATATATCTGCGTGCGCATACATTTATGCACAATGTGCCAGTATGGCTAAGCGATTGCCTAGCTTTTGGGACGTGCACATGCACGTTGCATGTTGACACAAGCGGTCTTCAGCCGCGGCTTGATATTAAACGCAACGTTTAATCATTCACGCTAGTTACGTTGCCGCTAATTAAACTTACGTGTAATGATAATAAAATTGATTTATCGGATCAATAAATACGCGACTTTTGCGACTCGCGATAATTATTTACGGATCTTCTTATTTTGACGGCGATTATGAATTGTTATGGCATGATTTTACGCTGCTAGCTATATTGCGCATGACCGAAAAAGTTTACCTGTGACAAATGTGCACCGCTAAATTATCGCCCGCTAGCGCGAAAAGCGCCCGCGATTGTCTGTCTATTGCGCGTAATTATAGCCAGCGAAAATTGAAAATCGACAACTACCCGAGACAAACGCAAATTAATTATTGCACATCCAGCGAACCGGATAAAAAAATGTTGAAGAAAACGACCACGCGCTTGAGAAAGCAGGGATATATTATTTATCAGGCGCTCCTTCGCCGCGAAATTAATACCGCTATATCGAACGGTGTTCACAAATTACGTAGCATATAATGAAATCATTGCAGCTATGAGCTTTATAAAGCGAACACATTTTTTTCTCTGATCCATTAAGATCTAATTTAAGATTATCATCAAAAACTACAAATTTATCGTTTCAATAAGTGAAATTTAAAAAATACTCTTCTTTTAATTGAATACTTTTATTCAATATTTTGAATGATACCTTAGTAACAGTATTGAAATTATGTATCCTCCTGAAAAAACTTTCAATTTTAATATTTCATATAAATTTCAGTTTCATATATCTTCCATAAAGTTTCGTTCTTAATACAAGCAGAAAAATTGTTTCCTATATAAAACATTTTAGCTAAAGTTTGTTTCGGTATTTTCACCATATTTATAAAACATACAAATTTAAATCCTAAGTTTTTTATACTATATTTGTATCAAGGCACTGATTCGTATATACGCATTGTATACAAATCATTGAATTTTAAATGTTTTATATCATTTTTCAATGGTTTAATACAAATTGTACACTTGACGGGAATAGAAATTTTATCGAGTTTTCCAATACATTTTTGTGACAGTCAGAATGTATTTTCATAATTTCATTTCTTTTTTAATATTATTAAACTTAAACAAGAAATTTGTCTACTATAATGATTCATTACAAATTTGAAAACATTTTTAAATATATAAAACAGCGTAATGTACTTATTATTTATCGTATATTTTAAAAAATATCTAAATTTCATAACCATAAATTTAGAACTTTCAACATTGACGTGTTTAAGTTAAAAAAATCTTTCTTTATTTCGTTACAAATATTCTGTAATGGACATTTCATATCTCGAGGGAGTAGAAACCGAAGAAAATGAGGATTATTTCATGCTCTCGGAACATAAATACAAAATTTGCGACATTTTTAAGGGTAAAACGGAGAGAAGGAGCAAAAGCAAGAGCGTTGGTTGGTCTGTCAGAATTGACGTACATATTCGTATGTGTGCGCGTCTACGCTCGGTTTGCACACGCTTGTATATTGCGGAAGCGCTGGGTCGTTACTCACCGCGGCGATAGAATAGTAAGCGTTTTTTACTCACTGGCGCTACGGCATGTTACGCAGCAATTTGAAGGGTGATACTCTCGTGTATGGTTACGACAAAGAGTGTTATACGTTTGAAAATATAAAAACAAAACAGGAAAAAATGTTGATGCGTAAAATAGAGTTTACCTTCTCACTTAATGAAGAAGGATTTTTCATTCAGTATTATATTTAAGGGTATAAAATGCATATGAAATGAAAGTATTTCTTATCTATAATGATATTTTCTTATTTTACTACGTGCACATTCAACAAAATAATGTGCGATTTTCTCTACATATAATAACTGTAGCAAAAAACGTGTCTCGTGTAGCGTAAATCATTAATTACGAAATGTTTGAGTTCTGCAAGCTTTCAAGATGCGATCGTGTCGTTTAAATGAAACTCGACGTCGTTGTATGCACGCAATAGTCCCACTCATCGCCTCGTTCCAAGACGTTTCTTTGGGTCACGAGCTTCCTTTACTGTAAAAGAACTTACGCTCGGCTTACGAAGCAGTTCGTTCGGAAAAAGAAAACAAAAATAATCAGACCGATCTCTGAGACTCAAGATGAGTAGACTATGATGTTTCTATGGCTTATTTCGATTCAATAATTACAACAATTAATTCCAAATTCTTAGACACCTAAAATAATTATAGATCTGAAATTTCTGTAAATGTATATACCATAACAATTCCTTACTATTTTCAAATGTACGAATTTTGTATGTATTTGAGATAAAATTACATAAATAAGATTTGAATACATTTATAATTTTAAATGGACATCTTAAGATCATTATAACAAGGTCCGTTATAGACGACATTTTATTTCAATAGTAAAGTTGCATAATGAAGATTGGAATTTGATTCTTAATGGCGGGGATTACAGTTTTGTATGTATAAAAACCTAGGGCACATATTATGTTGTTTGATTAACAAACATTTTGTTTCCTTTCAAACCCTTTATTGCACATAAAAAGTCAATCTTAAATAATACGAGATTTTCGTATCAACCATAACAAGAACATTTAAAAATATTTTTTTCTAACTTAATATTCAATCAAGTTTTCTAATCTTAATATGAGCTTTTTGTGACAATTTCATACGTTTGCTCATGAGCTTTCATGATCAAAATTTCATTCACATATATTTTGTCAACTTCGTGTCACATGAAGCATGCTTTTGTAATCTTGAATAAAATAGTTCTTTATATATTCCAAGTTCATGTGTATATCAATTGATATATTGATTACAAGAATTGTTTATAAATAAAAAAAGCATACATATTTTTAATATAAGGAAAATTTCTTTTGAGGAAAATGATTGTGACAGAGCTATGAAAATATCAGCGAGTAGCAATAGACTCGCGTGCTACAAGGCAAAGTTTTGTGTTATCTGTGCGACGACGCGTGCAAAGCATGTAACGCGTGTGTAACCTCTCGCTACGAATTTGTACTTACATGGTTGCGCTAAGAAACTACGAAGCAAAGACTAATATTCTTTTTTCGTTTTTATGGAAATCAATTCCTATTTAAGATTAATAATGCGAAGATTGCATGTTTTATCATACATATAGAACGCTTATCCTAATTACCAAGAAGAAAACTTATATTCATCAGTGCTCTGTATGATTGCGACGAACTAATTTGTTTTGATGAGGTATATAAATTAGCTGAAACTAAAGTTTAAATGACATTTTATTAATTAGAAACTCGATGAGATAGTCCGCATTTATTTTATCATTTTAAAAAAGGATTATAATAAACATGTCACCTTAGACGAAAATGTTTGGGTGGTAATTGATGCAATCTGATTTTAAACGATGTAATATAGCGAGAAGCTATGATTTTTATTGCAAACGCATTGAGAATTAATTCAATACTTAAAACAGAAATTTTGTTCATTATCTGAAGCATTTATTATATGAATTTCGATGCTTGATCTTAATGTGAAACGAAATTATCGATTACGATACTGAGTACATGAAGGATAAAATGTTAATTCAAAAGAACGTATAATTAACAATCAGAAGCGCACATAATATATTCTACTTAACGACACGCACAGGCATATATTGACTGACGGTTAGCGCTAGAATTCCATCTTTCAATCGAAGTTTTTACGTTATAGTTTTTTATGAAATTCATTCAGATGATCTCTGCTGCATGGTAATTCGTGTCAGCTCAACGTGCACATTTAACGGATCCATGTTAAACATAGCAGATCGTTTAGTCATCTGAAAACCCGTTAGAGATGCATTTTTCGATGCAATCAAAGCGCGTAAGAAAGTAGTGACTGCGCGAATGAACACACGCGCACACAAATTCATATGATCAAGTCGCAAAGAAAACGCGACCGCATACCATATTATAGAATGCCTCTAAGAATTATCATTTGGTTCCAATAATGAAACTGATATGTGTATATAAAATATACAAACCTGTTATAATCAAATATTTCTCCGATTAATGGTAATTTATATAAAAGAGCTCGTGGTAAAAAATAAATCATTTTTCCAAAGCTCTTATTCTTTACGAACAACTTGTATTTTATAAAATTTGTTTATCAAGAAAGGAACTTCTATGCATCATGCCTAATTTTGACAGCACAAAAGTTTGTGGAATCATAAAAATGATATATCGCGAGTTATTACATTCTTCGAATAATCTTGGTAAAAATAATTACATATATTGTATTAAATAATTTGGCAAATGTAATAACGTTTCCAAACTGAAAAGCGCGTTTTTGAACAAGCAGCATAACGTACTACACCTCATGTTCGCATGGTGACTTGTTATTAAACATAGGATATCGGTGCTCATAAAATGTACGCGATCTGCCGGCGCGACTCTAATATTATAAATTTATCAGTAAGAACAGGACGAACGACCAAAAGAAACGCGTTGATCGAAAGATGAAGGTAGGGATGTTGACCTCCTGACCCGCCGAAGTATTTCGCTATACACTCTCGTGCCGCAGAGATATTTATTGGAGATAATTACAAGAGCGCTCGTAAACTCTTGGAGGGGCCCGTTTCTTAGCTGATATCTTACACGGGCCGCGGTGCAAAAGGCCCGACATGTACACCGTATACAAGGTGTCTCGTGCGAATCTCACATATCTACGATAATGTTGCCATAGTTATGGTAAAAATCAGCCGGTATCAAGCTATTTCGCACAGAACTTTTGCACCATTACATATCAAATAAAAATTACATTGCTTCTACCATTTCATCTTAATACCAAACATTTATGACAGAAATAACTTTTATATACAACCAAAGGTTTTAAAAATATTTGTAACGTTATAATTTTGCAATAATAATCTTTAGAATTGATTTTTAATAAACTCGCAGAAAAAACAATATCTTTATTTTTATTCATTTTTATTCAACTTCAAACAATTTATTAACAATTTGTTCGGTTTTTAAATGATAATTTTGTTGAGCTTATTCATGAAAAATTATATATCCTTATGATTCATTTGAGAAATCTTCGAGTCACAATATTATCATTTATATCTAATTATATAGTAAAATGTAATATGTTCTGTAATATATAAACTATGATAGACGAAACTTATGAATGTATATATACAAGTAAAGCTAGTTTGTAGCAAAGTTAACATGAGAGCCAGCAGGTCAATAGCATAATTTGCTTATCAAAACGATTCAATCAGATGTGTCTTTGGATCGTTAAGATAAATTTTCGATGGCAACATATATCCAAAATCGCTTTTGCGAAAGCGTGTAATCATCTAACACTTACTTAGCCTGCACTCGATAAGCCCGAATCATCGAAGTCGAGGTTGAAGATAGCACCCGGATAGCGCGCCGCCATGCAACACGCAGCCTGAAAATCGATCAGAGAACCCGGCGCGAGAATAGAGATGATGCATCGATATCAAAAGTTGTAGAGTGGTTTCGCGCGCCAACGACGGTCCCAGCCTTCTTTATCCATTCGACGCCTCTTCTCCATATTGCTTTCTCTCGCGTACGATGGCTTTGCAGCTTTGTCGGGGAATATGTCCGAAGCAATTTGGCTCCGAGTTATTCGCAATTTTCTTTATCTCATTTCAGTTCGGCTCTTACACGACCATCCAGGAATGTTGACGCGCAACACTGCCCTGCGAATTCGTACCATTTTGTAAACATTGCTACATCAAAAACGCATGGATGTGAAGTAAACTTTCCCCGCAAATCCAGCATATTAAATTCAAACACAAAAGTATTATTTGCACATGTATGTCTGACGCAATTCTTATCTTGAAAATACTGTCTCAAAATAGCTTTGTCAAATATTGGTTGACAATTTCAAAGCCACGCAAATTAAATAAATGTATTCATATAGTACAGTAAAAATTATTAGGCCTGGGAAGAATTAATTTAATGTATTCATTTACGAATAATTGTGTACATTGTTTTGTTGAATAATGTATATTTCATCGTATAATAGTGAGTATTTTTTGGATTTCATTCTATATGTTACGTTTATAATAAATTCTATAATATTGTTCTAACATCGATTCGCTCAATTTGTTTTGCACAATCTGCAAATTAATCGAATAATTTAACAGTTATTCATCCGAAAGTTGTGTAGTCTGACACGGTTGTGATTACAAGCCATTCTTCACATACCAATTTCACTCTTAATTAAAATCGTCATTTAATTAAATGCTTTATCGATAAAAATTTGCGTCCGGCCGTTTCGCAGAGTGAATACGCTGAAGTGCGCATAGATAGTTTGAATTACGAAACGTGCAATGTGAAAAATTACAACGATTTCATAATTTCGGTGATGCTAAACCACCGAACTATTCGAACTACATCAATATTTTAGTCATAATTTCTATATAGAAAATATGTATCCAGGTTAAACAATTTATTACAGATATGATAAATATAAATCAAAATTGTGTAATTATGCTGAATATTATTCATTAAAATGCTATTATTTCAGTACAAATAAAATAAGTTATGAAAACTTTGGGACTTCATATATAATAAAACTGCATATTAGTACAAAAGAATATACGGAACATTCGTTTTGCGTGACAGTTTCTCAAACTCTCTCATTTTCTCACGGAACTTGCAAAATGATCAACACCAGTTACACGTTTTGAAGTATATCGAATACAAATACGTCAGTTTTATTATATATAAATCATCAACCACATGATTTCATTACCTGTTTAAAACGATTCCTCTCGGTCACAAAAAGATCAACAAAACATGATGAATTCACCTACCAACGTGCATGTATTTTATTCATTTACAAATTTTTTGCTTCTATTCAAATGTGTTTTATACATACTGATAAAAGAAATGGACAGCTCTTCAGCCGTATAGTGCATATGATGTGTCCAACATAAGAATTGACCAGTATGATATGGAATATTTGTCATGAATAACTGGCTTCTAATAAATGACATTTTTTGCGCTTATAAAAATTGAAACGTATAACATATTGATTTCTTAAAACGATTTATTTTTTCAAATTATAAAATTGTTTACCCTCTGAATGGCAACTATGAATTTTTTCAGCCAAGCTTATTATTTTTTTTATTACACTTCCTCTATGATTATTTTGATATTCAATTTTACAAAATTACATCTGCTAATACACATGATTAACAATTCAATTTTCGCGATTGAAAATGATGACAAAAATTTAGATGAACGCACGTACAACTCACGTACACATGTAAACCACAAAGAACCTGAAAGATATCTCATAAAGTGAAGCTCAGAACCGAAAAAAGAAGATTGAAGGAAGCGGACCAGAGAAAGAATCGCTAGATTGTCGCCGCAGAAATTTCTCTTGGTAGCGGTGACTTTTATTCCCGATAATAACAGAGACTGCGTGGTATAGTACGTGATCAATTTTCGAGACTCTCGAAGAGACGCGCGTGTATATGTAAGCGCGTCATTTATACGTGTATGCAAGGAGACCGAGAGTGCCTGGCCACGATTTTGGCATAATTATACGTCGCCCGGCTTGTCTTGTACCACGTCGCAGCTACGGCGATCACAATGCACAAAAATCTTGATCGCTCAGCGCTCTTTGCCGATCGATACTTGCTGATTTATTTTCGGGGATCATAGCTGAGCAACGTATACTTTCTCTTTTGCGAAGGGTACACCCAATGACATAATTTCTGTTATTGATATCGACCAGTCCGACCGTCATCATTTGCGCCCCACGCTTTGTCAATCGATCGCCGATTCTGGACGATCGGCGACGTTTTTTTTTCACAATCATCGATAGATCGTAACCATTAATTCGCACCAATTTTATTATTATGTTCAGTAATTTGCTTTCAATAGATTTTGGACATCACAAAGCGCTATGCTCTTTTCGTAAGATATAATCGTAGAATGTGATAAATTATTTTTAGAAATAACATCTTAGAATAATTATTATCATTATTATTGTTTGATATTTATTATTAGCTATATATTGAGAATTTTATTATTTATATTTATAATCATATCAGTGTTATTGAACTAGTTAAAGTAGATTGTTGTAAAAGTAATCGCTAAACTTGGATTATTCATTTGAAATAATTTTAATACAAATTATTGATAAAACATTTTTAATGAAATTCGAAGCCATTACACACAAACAATTTATATGTAAAAAACATACAAATTTTGTTTATCTTATCCAAAAAGTTGAAAGAAATCAGAAATAAACAAAAGAAACACAAGAAAGTAAACCATCACTCTAAAAACATGCGATAAAAGATAAAAGAATAAAGTAAATAAAATATTAGTTGCTTTCATTAATTTTTTTAATAATGCGATTATTGTAGATTAAAAAAAAAAAAAATAGAAAAATATTTTTTATAAATTTAAAAATAAAATAAATGTTGTAAAAAAAAACTCATCATATAATCGATTAAAATTTAATCCAATTATCCTAATCAATATTTGTATATCTTAAAACGAGAACATAGATTCAAATGATAATTTATATATAATTTACACAATCTTC
>JABFQD010003860.1:0-12554 GCA_022817045.1 Psix sp. ZL-2020 | reverse complement strand
AACGATTACCTGACAAAAAATGAATACTGCTCAAAAAATGATAATTATGCAATTTATGAATAATATTCTTAACTAACCTACTTTAAAGAAAATTAACAGAAATTTTCCAGCTGATTCGTAAGCAAATTTTTGAGGTTCGATCGTTCGACAATGAAAAATAATTTAATATACGAAAACATTTGGTTCTTTGGTTACTTTAATATATACTCACTTTTACAGAAGTTTACGGAATCGGAAATATAATCTTGTTTGAATTATTAAGTAAATTTCCGTTTTGAGGATTAAAAAGATATTTATATTATAACTGTTTGTAATGATGCTCAATCATTGGAATCAATTTGAAAACCTGATATTTTTCTAATATATACCCTTTTTCATTTATATTTATCTTACATATTTTACCAATTATGTGAAAATAAAAATTAATATAGAGTAAATGAAAATACATTACAGATTACTTTAAGTTATAGCCTCTTTCAAACAAAGTTTTTTCTGCATATAGTGTATGTTTATAGTTAGTATATGTTTACAATTCTTTACCAAATATTTATTTACATTTCTTCAACTTTGTTTCTATTACATTTATATCTGGATCTGATCATTGAGTTTATTTATTATTTTTAAATATAGATCTCAGACATCATTTAATGTTCAATTAATAAATATATTTTAATTACATCATTATACATTTTTAATCATTAGTGAAAAAATTTCAATACGATGTTGATCAATGATCGCGTAATATTTAATTTTATGTATGGATTCTTGCAATGGAAGTATAATTAGAATATTATACATATTTAAAAATAGATCTGATGAAAATTGAATAAATTTATTCTAAAATCAGATTCTAGCTTGCTACGACGTTTGATATCGAAAAAAAAATATATATATGTATTTATTCACACGCACATATATATACATATCAAAATACTATGATCTATTAAGAAAATTTGAGTTTACAACACGTAATTACCATATAAACGTTTAAAATATTTGTCATAATTTTAATTGGCATATGACAATAACATGAATGAAATGATAAATAATAATAATATATATTAAACAATTGAATCAATTTATCAAATAAACGTTTTCCATTAAAAAAGCTTAATAAAATGTTATTGTTGATAGTAACATAAACACATAACATTGGTATGTAACCAATAAACTTATAATAGAAAGAAAAAGAATTGTATGTTGAATTTATTTATTGTAAGTTAAGGTTAACTTAATTAAGAGAAAGAGAACCATTTTTCAATTAAAGTAGACTTTCATGCACACATCTTCATTTTATCGGTGCGGACAAACGTTTTTTAAGAACAAGTGTGCTTTTATATTTTAGCATTCAATTTGATTCAAATGTAGACTGAATTTTTTATAATTACTCACCTCAAATCATTAATAAATACACATAGTTCATTATATATATTTTTTCAATCGAGAATTATTCGCTTAACAATTTATAATAAATAATATATCAGATATAATAATTAATTATATCTGATATTATATATTAATTAAGTGTTGAATAATTCTTTTCAGCCTTTTCTTGTCTTATATTATGTAGGTGATGAGGATTCACAAGTACTTAAGACGTTGATTTAAAATATAAATATAATCAAAATTAACACTTTTTTCAAATAAAAACGATATATTCATATTGCATGTAAGAAATATTTTTTATCGATTCATTTATACTTTAATTTCTAATTTTTTTAATTCTTATGTTTATTCTTTTGCTATAACATAATTATAAACTAAACATTAATTCCAATTCCAATGTTTGTTTTAATTCAGTTAGTAGTTGTCGTTTATCTTTACTTTCCACGATAAAAAAGACAAAGAAGAAATTTCAAGATATCTTCTTATACTGTTTTCAATAACTATGTCACAGCATAGTGCAGAGTATACTTGAAGGCCATTAAACTCTTGATTCAAAAGTGGCTGGTGTAAGTTTTAGTTTTTGTTTTTGTATTAAAAATTGCAATTTTTTAATTGAATTCAATTTTGCAAGTATGTTTTATTAACATTAATTAGCATAAAGATACATTTTTCTAGTAGTCTTCTCTTAAAGTTTCTTTAAAGATTTTGATTGAAGAAACGAAAATTTAACTTTGCTAAAGTTAAGTTAATGAAGTTAGTGAAGTAAGTATTAAAGTTAGTAAAATAAGAAGAAAAATTTCGACATCAAATTTGTTATATTTTGACAGTTAAAAACGATCAACCTTATGAAAGAATTCACCATAAGCAATTTTCACCACATTTTCTCTAATATTTGACTGAAATTATGAAAAGCACTAAAAATGTTATTTAACATTTTTTTAAAAACTCATAATAAGTTATAAAATCACCAAATTGGACACATAATCTATTAATTTTGATTTTAAAGGTAGTTTGAAATTTGATTAACTTTACACAATAAAAACACTCTTTTTTGAAGAATGTTTACAAACATGACAAAATGATGAGCTGAAAACTTAAGAATCATTCAACATTACGAATTTCATAACTTTCATAATTTCATTCCTTTCGCAAAAATGTCATTCAAATCGATAAATTTCTATCCGCAAGAAGTTGAAAAATGCGACGTGTAAATGAAAAAAGGTGTGATTTAAATTCACTTTAACCTTCCATTTTTAAGCGACTGCAAAAGTGAGACCTTGGACGTTTTGAATGTCTCGAACAACGCAATTTCTCTGAATCTAAATCATCGCACGATTATAATTTGGGCATTTCAGAAATCGCAATTGTTCCAACTTGCACGCGGAATATGATTCGTTCGGCAGGCTCATAAAGCGAAAAGCGTCTCTCGTATGCGCCGATATTTACACTTACACGTCATACTTTACCACTATGACACGCACGTGCAATATACGTCACTTTTTACCGCGCGGACGATAATTTACAGTCATCTCCAGTTGAATCGATTATTTCGCTCGATAACTCGTATGACTAACACTCCAGTTTGGTGCTTGGGCGCGTGTAATAATTTTATACGATGCCACTTCCTTGAGAGTCCGCAATAAATAGATGCCTGTGGAATCATGACAATGAATTAGGAGATAAAGTGTCACGATCGTTAACCGGCTAAAAATACCGATCCGATTTATTTTCGTTTCCGCGAGCGCGCTGCGTGCGTGCTCCACTTCTCGCTCTCACGCGCGCGCAATTAAAATGCAGTTCGATTAATCTGCGAACGTTTTTCAGTCCGGCTTTCGTCACGACGTTTGTCACGAAGTTATATTCCAACAACAGATTCTTAACAGCGACGCAAACCCAGCCGAAAAATACCGGAAACTTTCCGCAATCGCCCCACCAATCGATATCCTTCGCGCAATGAAACAAAAAAAAGGCTGATGTATTGATTGACGCGAACGCATCTTTCATCTCGAGGAAGTCAGAGTTGCTTAACAGTCGGTCGGACGTTCTCGAGCGCCAGTATTATCTCAAGTTCGGGCTCTTTTTATTTGACTCCGCGCCGCCCACGATATCGCGCGCATGACACGTATTTTCGGTCCAACACGAAAATACCGCCGACGAGAAAAGTGGCTTTTTTCTCTCACGCAAGGGAAAACTGCCACGGAGTCTCGACTGGAATCACTCGTCGCAAAAGAGTCGCGAAATTCGAGTGCAACGTAATTGAGATAAAACGACGGCGTGAAAAAACGCGTTGAAATATTTGTTTTCCGCGCAACGACAAATTGGGTCAAAACAGGCGAAGGGCCGACGGTAATATGAAATACGCCGGCGGAATACTTGATAGCATCGATCTTGCGAAAATTGGATGCACCTTCGCGAAAATGCGTTTGCATAATTGTGATGGGAACGTGATCCTAAAAGTTACTTTCGCGACGAGACGAAGTTCGCGGGGAGCAATGTTATTTTTGCTCCGTAACTTTCCGTGATGTTTTATTTGCAATTTTTTTACTTGTGAAAACGCATCGTTGTGTTTTGCGAGAGGCGCGATTTACGAATTGGTAAACAAATTGAAGAGCGTTGCGTAACAAATTAAAAACAATGAATCTCCAAAACGAAAAAGAAATGTTGTACCGTAGCCAAGAGTTCCCTTATATCATGCAAATATTTGACCCTAGGTTTTTTTTATCCTAACGAATGTGCACACATCACAACAAGAGTCAGCTGGCCTCCCCACTTGATGTTCCGCCTAAGTCACCAATCGATTTTTCTCGGTCATTTTGCCACTGGGCGTACCAGTGCTCGCTTTTAGACAAACGGAAATATATTCCCATCTCAACGTTACTTCGAACGTTACACTCACGTTTAATTATTGCAATCGACAGAGCCTCTGTACGTTTATTTTGATGTGGGGAATAAATTTAAGTGTCAGAAAAAGTTAGAGCTGTTGAGTGGAAAATGTTTAGCTTCTTTTCGAGGATCATTTTGAAGAAATGGCAAAGCTTTTGTGGCGATCAAAATTGCAGCGACGTTCATTTGATAATAAAGTAATGACACACTAAAATAAAGATCAAGTTCGAACTAAACATAAACGCGAGATGCGAGCGGATAGCTGCTAGCTTCTGCGCTATTTTCGATAAGTCCGATGGGCCTCCCGAGAAAACAACTTTCGACAACCGACACGTCACTTTAAAGAGGCTCTGCTTGAAAAATGCTCAGATCTAAGAGCAACCGCCGATCAAACATTTTGTCATCTGCGATTTCCTTTTCGCTTTCGTTTTAGTTATAAATAACTTGTCTCTGTCTCTTAATCTTTTCTTCTCTCTTTCTCTCCCACCTTCTATCCCTCTCTCTTTCTCTCTCTTCCTCTCTTTTTCTCTCTGCGAAACCGTATTTCTGTACAGGGTAAACTTGAAGAATATTTTTTTAATATAATATATTGAGAGTATTTCAATTTAACAATTTGTTCATCGTATTATATTGAGTCTGATGTATATCGATATTTTTACGTACTTATATTTGTAATGCGGTTGTCCAAAATGATTTAAAAAAGTTTCATTAAGCAGGTTTGCAGACAACAAATAACGTTTCAAGGAAACATGAAAAATTGTGTTACATTATTGATTACTCAGACTTTTATTCTTTTTTTACTGTTGAAACTGAATTTTTAAATTCTAGTTGTAAATGCTTCAATTTTTCTTTTTTATGATAGCGCGAAAATGCTTTCTTATGACAGCAGCCATAATACTTATCGATAAAGAAATATAAAAACATATTCTTTTGTCCACGTATGCTTTGAATCGAAAATTACATTTAAAATTTGATAAAACAAATTTTGCATATATACATTGACTCAATTTAGAATTTTCTTTTTGAATTGTTAAAATTGATATTTATGTAATATCTCCAATGAAAATTAAATAAATATTACTACAACCTTTCAACCATAAAACAAAATAATATTATAACATATACTAAATTCAATTTGAAGTTTCAAGAAAATCCAGCATTATTATTTTTCTTTAAATTTTTATTATTGTTTTGTATTTTTTCATTGTATGAATAAAACATATGCGTTGAAATTGATTTAGCTACTTTCTATCATTTTTGGTATTAAAAATATTTTCTCTCATTTTTCACTCAATTTCCCTGTCTTTGTTTTTTCCTTTTTGGGAGAGTATTATAAGAAAAAACTTTTTCTAAAAGTTTAATAAAGTTTTTTTTTTTAAAGTTATTCATAAAGTTTCTGTAACGTTAGAAATCATCTAAAACAACTCATTTTCAAGTAGTTATAAATTAAATATCAATTTCTTATTTTAATGGATAATAAAGAAATTATTAGATTTTTGAAATTAATTTCTCTTTGGAATAAACAAGAGAAAAATAGAATGAAAATAAAGTTCGAACAAATATTAACGAGTTTTCGGGAACTTGGTTATCGGTGTAAGCTTAATAAATTTCAATCTAAATTATAAAAAATTGAAAAGTGTTTTCATTTTTTTCATAATAATATAGAACAATATAAGTGATAGGAAATTAAATGTTAACAATATTGAATATGAAGATAAAACATATTTGGCGTATTTTTCGTTTAATACTGTGTATAATCAAGGAATGTTTTACTCATAGTATAACATTTCTATAACTTAATCTTTGTAGAAGATCAATTTACAATTCATATCTGAAAACAAAATTATTCGAGATAATAAACATGCACAAACCCTGTTAACCAAATAGTGCATTGGTCAACTTGTTGCGTCAATATTGTAATTACCTCAGAAAACGAAATTCAAATTTAGGTTTCATTGTAGATATAAATCCCCTATTGAACTAAATATATATTCTTTTAATTACTAAAGTGATTCATCCTGAATATAACATTGAACAAGGATAGAATGGTATAAAATTCATTTATTATTGCAATTAAGATATTTGTGAGCAATAAAAAGTTGTTCAAATGGTTATAAATATTTTTGTAGGTTAGTATTTTACATAAAATATAATCTAAAAAGGATATAAAAATC
Source organism: Psix sp. ZL-2020 (assembly GCA_022817045.1). Taxonomy (NCBI): domain Eukaryota; kingdom Metazoa; phylum Arthropoda; class Insecta; order Hymenoptera; family Scelionidae; genus Psix; species Psix sp. ZL-2020. Next base: position 6,111 of record JABFQD010003860.1, on the reverse strand, counting down.
AAGCACATTTTTTCCCCTGATGACTTTTTACTCTTACACCGTTGACCTAGTTCGTGTTTATTAAACAGTAATGATGGGTTTAATATAAAAAAAATTATGCAAGTACAAGACGGTAAACTTTGATAAAGAGAATTAAACTTGAATTTACTGATTTACAGAATTGACATGAAATACGAGTGGATTTTCGAGATTAATATTTTGTTATAAGTAAAAGCTTCTCTCAAGTTTTGTTTTTCATTTCAAAATTATGACTGTTATAACAAAATTGTTTGATCAATACACTCTTAGAAAACACCATTTTTGGCAGCATTTCAGGTTTCTTCGGATGCGCTCAGTTCTGCAAATTTTTTATTTGTCAGTACTTAGAATATATTTAAGTCCACTAAATTAACGTTAACCTTTTTTCTCCTAGCACATTAAATACGAAATGTTTCCATTTCAACATTTATTATGAAATATGTAGAAACGTAAAAGTCTTTGAATTATATAAAACGTTTGAGAAAAATGACTAAACAATAATTAGTCAAATAATTTTCTATGTCGCAAATATTGACACTCAAATCAAATTCGTGCAATGTAACGTAATTCCATTAAAGCCAGCAGAACTGTATTACGTCGGCGAAAAACTGTTTTATGCTTATATTTTATATGAGATAAAAGCTCGAAAATAAAAGGATTAATAATGCCTTAATGTTAACACCTCTTTCAAATAAACAAAAAGCCGTCCGTTCTCAGTTCTCCTAATTTTTGCCAATTTTTTTATATTTTTATAAAGACTTATCACTTTCTATAAACTGTATTTCATCATTATATATTAAAGTTTATTAAGCAATAATTTAAGAAATAGTTTTGTTTGAAAAAAATTAAAAACGACTAGCCAAAGTTGACTTTTGAAAACATTTTGCACCCAACAATTTCGTTTTTTGTTTAAATTTTTATGGTTGGTATAATTGTATGGTGTCTCATATAAAATTTGTTGTTACAATATATAACTGTACATAAAAAAATAAATATTTTTACAAAATTTCTTCTCAATAATTTTAACATTGATTTAAGCTGTTTTTCAAAACTTAATTATTTCAAATAACGTGAAATGCAAATACATTTTTGCTTTTGTAATAACTGAGTATTTATATTTGATAACTTTTCATCATGACGGTTTTTTATTGTTAAAACACAAACATATTTTAAAAAGTGGCTTCAACGAATATATATGTCTGAATATGAAGCAGTAAGTTTAGTTTTTCATTGAACGTATTCCAACACACATCAAGGTAAATAATATCTTATATCATTTCATATACACCATATATGAAATCTGTCTGACTTACATAACAAACAATATGCTCAAATATGTACAAATTTATGTAACGTAATATATACGTAAACATATATTCCACATTTAAAACTATGTAAATTTTGTTTGCGTTAAAAAAATTGCGATCGATTCCGATAACACTTATTTTACACTACTCATTAAAACGCACCTCGTTAATAACACCGTGACTAATGTGTTAGTTTTCTAGATTATTAAATCTAATTACGAGTTCAAAAACTATGGACTCGTTCTTTAGTAATTGAATAAAAATATTTTCATCTGCGAAATCCGTCTAAACCTGAGAAAGCAATTATTTTCTCGACCTAAAATGTTTCAAGCAAACCAGGCGAAAGGAAAGAAACTGATTCCGATGTTATCCGCAAGCTGAATGCAATTGGCTTTGCCGAAATAACAAAGAGGAAAACGCCCGAGCGTGTTTATTGACACTACATCTATTGATGCGAGATAATTACCTTCGATCGCGCGATCGTTCTCGTAATAAGTTTTGTCGATCGCGAACATGGTTAGGTTCGCAGCCGAGTCTATGCATGATGCCGTTCAGGCAACGACCGCCGATATTGAAAACTCATAAAGTGTAGTGACTTCGCGGTCGCGAGAATCGATAGTGACCTACTTTACATTTGATAGCTGAGCCGAAGGGTTGTCCGACGAGGCGGACAAAAGTACTCGTCAAATCGACAAAAAATATTTTCCCTCATCCCTCTAAACTTTAGTACACTTGTCTATCACTTTCGAAAAAACACTTTGAATAAGATTAATCCTTTGGCATATTATCTCAGTTCGTTCAGTTAATTTTTACTGTATAAAATAATAGTTGCCTGAATATTAAGCAACTTTTCTTATTTTCACTAATAAAGAATGTTATTTTCTTACTGTTTTGGATTCTCTGAAATATATAGAGTAATAACATTAAAAGAACGAACCAAATTCAGAAATTAACCATGTTGTAGCTACTTTTTTGAATCAATAGTTATTGGCTTAAAGGTCATATTAAGATTTGTAACGCGTCTTTTGCTCCAAAAAAGCTTCTGACTATATGTATCTGTGTTTTATAAACACGATAATTTTCGTAGGACAACAACATTAAATTATGTAAAATCGCGATCATGGAACTAATATTATTAGATATTTAAATTTAAAATAATAAATATTGTTTATAATAATCAACGTTTCAAAATAAACTTCTAAAATAGATTACTAGCGATTACTGCAATAACACAAATTTAATATACATTATAGGTGGATTGATATTTCAATTAGTGATTTATGACTAAGAGGAAAAAAATTGTTTTTAAATTATTTTTCTGTAATATTCATACCTGATGAGAAAAAATTAATCATTTTTAAAACGTCAAAATATAATTGACAATTTTGATTTAAAAACAAATAAAATTATTAGATAACATAAATGATTTTAAACACGAAAATATTTTAAATTTATAAGTACAATTAATTGTATAAAATTCAGTATCTGAAATTTATTAGTATTTTTTAAAGTATAATAGAAAAATGAATATTTAATTTTGACACGTTTTGCAGCTTTTTATGAAATGTTTTAGATATTTCAATATAATGCACTTCTTTTTAAACTATAATTATATTAGAATGGATTATTTTCGAAGTAAAATTGAAAAGACCCTTAAAAATATATAAGGATGAGTAGAAGCGGTAAAAATATTAAAATCGGGTGCTAATAGGATGATCTTAATTCTGAACTAATTAATAATTGACATTTTCAACCTTATTACGGAACTTCATTTCGAATATCCAAATAGGGCATCAGCTGAGTAAAAAGGCCACCTTGTACAAATTAATTAGAGTTATAATGTAGTATCAAATCAAAAAGTAAATACTTAAAAGAGATTTTATTTTTCGATAGTAATAATTTTAAATTAAAATACGATTAGAGTATTATCAAATGTTTAGTTTGGCTTTTTGTCGAGAAACGTTCGTACATAGTTCACTCCTTATACAGCAATTAAGGAGATAATATGCTCAAAAAAGTTGTGTTATATTCCCAGCAAGCATACAAATGAGTAATCCGCAACCGAGAAAATCTTGATATCCGACGAACTCTAACAAGCTTAATTTTTTACTAATTTTTAGAACCTTTAGAGCTATCTATTTTATATAATTTAATTTTAAATTCGAGCGAGCGCAAAAGACGTTTCATTTGGAAAGTTGTTTGAACGGCACCAATGAAATATGCAATATTTTTAAGATCGTTGCTTTGTAATTCTAAATCATTCATCGCTAAAATGTTCCAGCCATCGATTCAATTGTCTGCGATGAATATTTCAAGGATTGAGATACCATGATAGCGTTATAGTCTTAACTTTTCCTGGTATAATCGCAACTAGGTGACATGAAATTCTCCAAGCAACTGACGGAATTGCCGAGACACAATTCATCTAATAAAACGTGCGCAGTTCCGAAGGACAAAAAAATAATAAAAAAAACATTCAATGTATCCGACTCGAAGTAATTAAAGCAAGTGCAACGTGCTACCATAAATCTGTAGCAACGTAACTCTTGCTACGGAAGCACGTGGATAACACTTTGTTCTTTCTTTGCGAACGATTCAACTGGAACGAAAAAAGGCGGTAGTTCATTAAAATGATGGATTTGGAGAAAACGCGCTTTTACAGTGGCCCAATTAACCCGTTCAGTAAAATTGACCGGGCATAAATGTACGATTTAATGAATAGCACAACGTATATCATATCCCTAAAAAGGTCTCCAATTATTCATCGTTCATTATTTGTTCCGACAACTGTTACATAATTATTAACCAATTCCATCGATTTATCGATGCAAAAATGTCTCGTCTGCCGGGTGTAATGATGTACTGTTTGGACAATAAAGTAAAGTACACGCGCCACACGCGAAGGCGGTGTACTGGCAAAAGACGAACTAAAGACCACTAAAGGCATTTCAATTTATAGGCTTCGTTTCAATTTGTTAATGTATGAGCTCGATTGTATATCCCTCGCGGAGCGGTGTAATGCTTGCGTAATCGGTTAGAACGAATTAAATAAAAATAAACCCCTGCAATTTGTGCGCACGGCGTGAAATTTACGGCACACCTTGGACGTACCGTAAATGCGAAAATTCCAGTCGGATATATTGCCTGGTGAATGTTTTATATTTCAATCATTGTGCGATCGATTCATTTGCGCGCTACTTTTCTTTGTCTGTCATATAACGTTTTATAGAGCACAAATTTATAGAAACAAAGAACGTTTCATGGCAAACAGAGATCTCGTGTCTTTCCATTGAGATTCCATATTCGAAAGACATTCCTTATTGAAAATTTAGTTCACGTTTCATCACTAATGAAATATTCCTGTATTAGATATTATATGCATGTCATAATTTGTGCATAAAATCACGTAATGCTCGTACACAAACGGTCACATATACATATCGTGATTGCACACACGACAATAATTATATATAATCACAAATCATGATTATACATATCTCAGTGCTTGTGCAAACATTTTTATACATGCTACGGATATATTGTATAATTGGAGGTTCGACATACAGACGAACATATGTCAGCTGTGTGTACTTATGTATATCTATATATCTATATATCTATATATATATACACACATGATAGAGTATATTTGATTTGTTGCATTTATCCATCTTTTTAAGAAATCCGTTTTCATTCCCAAAGCAAGGATATTCAATAAAGAAAAATTGCTGAATTGGAATATTCTTTTGTTCTAAATTTGGATACATTAGAAAAGTCTTACATTTAATCACTCAATTCTTGTTTCTTACTTAATTGAAATATCCTTAACAGTAGACTCCAAGTAAGTTTAACTTTCTTGTGAAACATAACCACAAGTAGTGATGGAATTAAAGTGAAATAGAAAGCTCGATTTAAGATGGCGGACTTAGAAAGAGATTTATGTTTCTTTAAAGAATTTAAAATTTATCTTTATATCTGTCATCGTTTTTCATAATAATTTTTTTAAAGATATTTTTTGTCCTGTGTAGAAAACATCGTTTCAACTAATCAAGTTTAACCTGGAAAGTTCACTGAATATAAAAAATTGATTGTCACAAAAATGAAATGAGAAAAATCTGCACATATTGCTGAAATAATGAAAACCATCCGAAATATGAATCTCAACCTAACAATGCGTTTTCATATGGATCTAATTATTCAAATTTTTAAAAAATTGTAGGATTCATGAAAAAGGTGAATAAAGCTAATTTTTAGAAAAAAAAATTGATTAGTTTGCAAATTGCATGTGTGAATAATACATTAAATCATTACACTAAAAAACGAAAATAGACAAAATGTCGATGAAATGTCTCTATAACGATCTGTTAGAACACGTTTTTATGGTTTTTAAGAAGAGTCTTTAATAACTAAGAACATTTCATCATATGTAGTAGATAAAAATATTTAGCAAATAAAAAGAAAAATTGATTTTTCAAGAAAAATATTTATGAAATCTCTGTAAAAATTTGATTTTAAATATCTTTACTACCAAAACATAATGGTAAAACGTAATTTTCGTTTAAAAAAATATTTATCTATAATCGAATTATTTTATAGCTAATGTTAAACTACAATAATGCGTGCAATGTAAATTAATTTAATTTTTTCGCTGATCAGTTACAAGAATCAACGAATGCAATAGCTACAAATGTAGGTACAATCAACAATGTTAATTTTTTTAAAATAAAAAATTAAGTATTAAGAATCATTAAAATTGATTAAATTTTACATAAAAGCGTATAGATTT
>JABFQD010003859.1:0-12554 GCA_022817045.1 Psix sp. ZL-2020 | reverse complement strand
ATTGTTTAGGTTATTATACTCTTCATATAATCTGTAGTTTATATTTTTATTTGAAAAATAATAGATTATTTTAAAATGATTGTAATCTCAAATTTTGTTTGGTGTGCAGAAAAAATGTGTACTAAAAGGTTATAATCTAGTATTTAGATACTCAACAAAGTAGTAAAGATTTTACACAGGAAGCGTAACACTTAAAATAATGAAAGCCGGCATTATTCCACTCATATTTAATATCATAATTCGATAAATGTGTATAGAAATATAAATGAGAACAAATACAAATTATTTTTATCTTTACGATTTGAATGTTGAAACTTAATCATTTAATCTTGTACTACTGAAATAACACAATTTTATTTGCTTAACAATTTTCATACAAATGACCTAAAATTTGTTTACTGTGAAATGTAAGCTAAAATGACTGCATTGTATTTAAATCTAATTTGATATACAAAGAATGTTCAACTTTTTCAAAAATAGAATGACATAGTTAATTTTTAATTAATCAAACTGACAGTTATAATATGTTTAATTATTAAAGTGTTTTCATGTTCCACTAATTTTTTTCGATACAAATCTAAATATTTTTATTTATAGTTAAATCAGATAATAATTATCAGTGACTATCTAAAAGTAATGAATCACCAAACGGTTTTGACTCTAATTTACGTACATTCATCACTGATTAAATGATGGACCATTTATTATAATAATGGTATACTTTCATCAAGAAATTTTTTCAAACTTGTATAAAATATAAATGGATGATTTTAGAATTCGTTTTCTGCTTGTAAAATAATTTATGTATTATATTCTATTTTTATAAACTGCAGTTTTTTATTTTTCAATAGTATTATAAATACGCCAAATAATAAAAGCTTCAAATTTCATATTCATTGCTTTTCGCAAATGATAAATAAAATCCGATTTATTAAGTTCACATTCAATATAAATTTAAAATGGTAATATTGCCAACAAATTGAAGTGAAGCATAATTTCTGATGACTTAGGAATAATAATATTTTTTATCATTAAATATGACCTAGAAAAATTGTATTAAAACATAATAATTTATATCTTTATTAATTTTATTTCATATATAATAAATTAGACATGGATTATAAATGTCAATCTTTTTATACATTTAATATAATATTGATTATGTTGTGTATAATATACATTCTTGAACATAGATTTAAATAAAATACATATATGTTATTACAGATATTGGGAACACCTTACCGACGGATGAGTTGTCCGGGGGTTCAAGCTCGACAGCGGCAGCAGGGGGAGCCGCTACTGTTATTGCAAGCGGGGTTCAAAATTATTCTGACAAAGAACAAACTATTTCAGCATCTTCAACTGCTACCGCAGTTGCTTCCAAATCAAGTACTGGTGCAAGTGCTGCTGTATCTGCAACACCAGTTTCTACGACAGCTGTTTCTGCGAGCGCTGCTGCCGCTTCTACACACTCCGGAGGATTTGTCATCGAAAGAAGTCCCTCCGCTGTCAGCGACGCTTCCAAGAGTGTCACTGACATGGTGGTATGTTACTTATTATTATTTTTCATGCTTAGCTTTAATTAAAAAAATATGCGACTTTTTTTATTCATATATTATTATGATATATATAATAACAATATTTTTGCATTTGTTTATTTCAATGCTTCGTGATGTTTCTTCTTCTGGAATATAATGTTATACATATATATTATGCATATAAAACATCATTCACTTGTGTAAAGTGACACAAATACGTAATCCTTAACTCCTTTAATATTTAATATACTATTGTTTTCAAAAGGATTCGAGAGATTAAGTATATTATTTTCTGTTCGTATGGAATGTCGGTGTATTTTTTTAGACCTGAAATCTTATTTCACTCCCGTTGAAAAAATGTAAATTTTTTAGAGCTTTAAAAATATTTTTATAAATAAATCAGATCTAAATATTTAGAATCATAAAACTAAAAATATAAATTCAGAAATAAAACATTGGGGAATACGTTTTTAAAGATACACAGAGAATTTAATTATCATTTTAACTTAATTGAATAATGATATTGAATGTATAATGAATTGATGTTGAATCTAAAGATTGAATTCTATTTATTTCATTAAAACCATTTCCTGCATTATGACGTGATATAATCGTATCATTAGAAGTGAATTAATGATGAAAGGTTCAATCAATGCAACAGCATCAAAATAATAAAACTGATCAATACTGAAAGAAAAAGTACGCTAGGTCGTCACACTAAACGATCAATTGTGGTTAATTTTCGTTACAATGGCTTAATTATTATGCAGGAAGAAATTTATTTTAAATATGATGCTTAATCATAATTATTATTTAATATTTAAAAACTACTATATTATTTTAAAACATAATCAATAGAAAGGGAAAAATACAATATTGATGTTTTATGCTATTATTACATAAACATATTTCAATAAGCACAATAATTTCACACTGATAAAGTTAAAAATCAATTTTTATGTAACTAAAATCAAATACTTGATTACATTTTGTTCAAAGAATGCTTAAAAATATATTTCAACTAAGAAAAAAATTGCTAACCTAGAGATATTATTAGAGAATATATAAAACTTGCTTACTAGAGTTTTGTTTGTTTTGGAACATGATTGCTGCAATATTTTGGATTTTTGTTTAACTTAAGCGAAATTTCTTCGTAATATAATCTTCGTCAAACAATCTTTGGTAATATAATCTTTGGCAAACGTTTAACATACAAGTGCAAGTCATGCACTATGCTCTAGATTAAGTATGCAGTAAAAAAACTATACCCCAAGGATATTTGCGGAATATGACTGCTGCAATAATATTCTATGCACGACAAATAATTAAGAAGATTCAAGTCCTTTTCTGTTCTTTTTTCACACAATTTTTCAGTTTTCCCAATGGCCTAAATAAATATTTTAATAGTACTATGTTACTACGACAAAATTTGCAGAAGTAATTTTAATATAACCCTAACTGAATTTTTCATATTACAAATGCAATAACTGAAATTACTACTTTGAAATGTTACATTAATTTATAATGGATAATAAAAATATGCAGCGTATCATAAATAATGTTCATTTTTTCATACAAACATAAAACATACACTCGTCTGATGAAAGTCAGAAAAAATCTGAAACAAATAATTTATGCGAAGTCGAAAAATTGCAGCAATCTATCTTGCTAAGAAAGAAAATATATGGACCAAGTAAAGTATCCGAGAAGATGAATTTGAAGATTCTTTTTTACAGTACAATAGATAACCAAAGGCGGTACTTTGTAACATTATTTTATGACCATGGTGCATTATTTATTTATTATTAGGATTAGCTCAAATGTTCATAGAATGGTTGCAGTAGGAAATCTACAAGAATCTTTAAATCGAATTTGCATAACAATAGGTATATAACTGAAAATGAACAATGACATCACTTGAAATATAAGAAAATTGTTTTAAGCATGCCATATTTTCAACGACTTTGGGCAAAGCATTCATAGTTAGTGTTTTGTAGCACAAAAACAATCCGGTAATGTTTGTGCTTGATTCTAAAGCGAAATTTATTTCGTTCATTAAAATTTGTCTTTAGCTATTTTAGTAGTGAAATGAATGTTAAATTACAAGCATTGTATAAACTTTTGAAACAGTCTAAGATGCATACAGATAATTCTAACAGTATTTTTTATATGAATAATAAAGATTCTGGATCGATAGCCACTATATGAATACTTCAATGTTTAAATATTTGATTAGAATCCCTCTGAACGAACGATGAAAGTCGAATGATGCTGACTTGTGCATCTTTCAAAATTATCATAAATTTTTCAAAAAAACAAGAAACAAGAGAATCATTGTAACATTACAGCATAGAAATATTCTTCAGCTTGATTTTTTAAATCATGAGATTCAAACCAGGTTTATTTATGAAAGTAGACGTATAAAAAGATGAGGGTTGTGTTTCATTAATGGAGTTTAAATAGTAATTTATGCAATTATGTCAGTTTTCCAGCGTGTTTGAATAAAACGTGTAAATGCCCTAAGTTAAAAACGGCCGAAAAGCTCTTTCGTTTTAGTTAGATAATCACTTAATTTTAAATCATGTTACGTCACGTTTATATTACACTCTGAGTGAGTACCACATAATGCGAAACCTTAATTAACATGTTTAATAAGCTCTCGACATTTTATAGCCGATCCTCTGAATACTTTTATTGTTACTTTTGTTTATTGCTTTTATTATGCGACAATGAACAAAGATAGCAACACAGGATGCTAAAGTTGTCAAATTAGATTAAAATGCCAAACTACAAAAAGAATATTTTAAAGCATATTTTTAGATGAAGAATAAAACTTTTCTTTTAAACATCTTCACCAAACAAAGCGTAATTGCTTTTTTCACGATGATAAAGTGTGCCATCGTACCATCTGAAAACCAATATTAATGTTAGCTTTCTCTTGAAATGATTTTTCAGCTGAATACCGAGTGGGCACAAGTAGAAGTAATCAATTTAATCAACGATGGCAGCGGTCTTGGCTTTGGTATCATCGGCGGAAAAAGCACTGGCGTCGTCGTCAAGACCATCCTACCCGGCGGCGTGGCGGACCGTGTAAGTTATGCAGAAATCCGTAATCGCTGCAACTCAAAGAGAGAAACGAGAGACGAATCAAACAGTACTTTTTCACTCGACAAAAAAACTATCGAAACTTCTTCTGTGACCCGGTTTTCTTTTCTCGGATAACTTGATCTTACTTCTGTGCAAAGTGGCAATTTTGATTCCCTTCTCATGTGCCAACAGCGTATTTTCCACGCTCGCAAACTTTGCTAGATCAAATCAAACCGAATCGAAATTAATAGTCAATTACAAGCAAGAAAGTAACGTGTGTTTTCTACTGTCCAAAGTTTATTCTATTTTGAAAATAAATTTCCTCTTTCTACGTTATGTATCGAGCAAAATATATTTTACACAAATCCAAAAGCTCAGCAATGATTGTGTACTTTTTTGCCAAGAAACACGTTATTCAACTCAGCTAATGCGTGTCGTTATTCGTTTTCTCTGCTTCGTTCCTTCGTTTGTAAACGGAACATCCCATTAGTCTGCTCATTGCTTACTTTAAACCATACTTTTGCTCTGTAATTCCGCTGTGTTTGTATATTATTTCATTCGTTGTTTTGAATACCTTTTTTTAACTTGGTTACGGTTTCTCTCTTATTTGTATATTGTGTTACTTGGTTGAATTTTGTTTGATGATTAGTCTTTGATTTTCTTGTAGGACAATCGACTTCAAAGTGGAGACCATATACTACAAATTGGCGATGTCAACCTACGTGGAATGGGCAGTGAACAAGTTGCAGCTGTGTTACGCCAATCCGGAACACATGTGCGTCTTGTTGTTGCACGACCCGTTGAACCAACTTCCCCAGATTACCAGGTAAAATTTATTTACATCGCAAACCATAAATATATCTATATGCATTTCAAAATGGTACTTTTATTAACATTAGAGATTGAAATGAATGTAAATAAATCTAGGTTTGGACATAAATAGAAAAAATTTAAGGATATAAATTATATATAAATATTGTAATAAGTTATATTATTTGAATTAATGTACTGAATGTGAGATTTATGTTTTATTTATTGAAAGAACTAAACAGTAGTCATTAAAAAAAAAACATTATACCAATGAATATGAATATTATTGCACTAAATAACAAATGATTTCAATTTTTAAACGTATAAATGAATATAAATAAATATTTTAAAAAATTTATATCTAATGTACAATAAAAATAAAAAAAAACATTTTTTATGTTTAAATACCATTATTATTAGAATCATTTATATAATAATATTGTTTAAGTCAATTAATTTATTATATGTAGCATCTTCAAAAGAACCGTAGCAATCATAAAATCAAATAAATTATTTAAAAGTGTTTTTTGTTATTAAAATAGATTTTTTCAAATTCCATGAGAGTGAATGAAATTTTAATAATGTATTAAAAGAAGTGCAAAACGAATAAGATTTTTTCTCTCAACTCAAAGTTTTATGACGCATAAAAAGGTATTTTACGCATATAATATGAATTTTATTCAGGCTCTCGGTAGTCATGCACCCATTGTACCAACGAAAATCCTTGGAGATCCTGAAGAATTGGACAAACGCCTCCTGCAAAGTGTTCCAGAAACTTATAACATTCATAACATGCAACCTGAATCCAGATACGATAATGGCATTTATACGCAGGAATCTGATATTGATGCGCACGTAAGTCACCACATTATACCCGTACACTGTGGTTTACATATATTATACAGATCCGAATTATCCAAGATACTGTTGGAATACATTTCCATCCTTGTTAGTTTTTCAATTATATATTGATTTCAATATTAGTAGTATGTATTACTTTCAATTTGTAATATTTCATGAATTTCGCGTGAGATTTTGAACATATGCATCAAACATGCGTTAAAAAATCGAACATCAAATTATTCTTTTTTTTTAATATATTAACTATATAAATTATGTCAACGTAAATACTTCATTTAATCCTATTGTTTTTAAATATAATTAGTTGTATATGATATATAAAATTTACAATTTATTGTCAATACAATAGACTTTGTGTCAATACACAAAGGCTTCATGGTTTCATTGGTGAAATTGGATAAAATTATAGTGGCGTAATTTTCCAATTTGAAGTGTGAATTTGTTAATAACTACAAAATATACTTTCATATATTACGTGTGTAACTAAGTTCTCGCTGTTTTGTATGAAAATGCAACTTTTATAAAACAATGATTTTCTTCAAAGTATAGCCTATCACTAGCTATAACTTTTTCCCATTTTTTAGTAAAGCTAAAATACAGTTAAAATGTTTGTCTTTTGAGGCTATTCATAAATCAAGCCATATTTTTTGATGTCTTCATATGAGCAAAACTACTGATTAGCCAGACCACGTGACATCGAACAAAACAAGTAATAATTGGATGGTGCAATATCTGGGGAATATGACGGGTAGGATAGAACTTCCCATTTGAGTGTTTCCTACTTCCCATAAGTATGTTTTAACGGGTTTGCCAATATGAAGCTGAGCGTTGTCACACTGTGAAATCACTTTTTTGTGTCTCTGCTCGTATTGTAGCCATAAAAACCCAAGTTTCTTGCTTTTGAATCATTCCCAACGCATGCAATCGCTTGGAAATGGCTTGGCGGGTAACTCCGAATACTGAAGCAAGCTCTAATTGTTTTTGGCACGGATCCTCATCGAGCAATGCTTCCAATTCAGTGTCTTCGAAGAGTTTTAGCCTTCCTCCACATGGACGGTCGTAACATCGAAATCACCGTCTTTAAGGTGATTCTTGAACTTCGCTTTCTACATACAGAACGAACAAGGTTATTGAGCAAAATCTACTGCACGAAATTACTTCAATTTTTAACAATATAAATTTAATGTTTAAAAGAATGGAGTAACATATTTTTTATGGGAAAAACAAATAAAAATTATGTTTTTCATAATTTATTTATTTAGCATTAAACTAAAATCTATGTTACTCTATTCTTTCCAACGTAAAATTTATACTGATAAATTTTTAATCAGTTCAATTTAATAGATTTTGTTCAATAACCTCTTCCGTTTTGTAAAATTTTGGAGCTCTCGATGCACTTCAGCTGCTATTATCTTCAAATTAAAGAAGAAAATCAGTACTTCCCGCAAATAATTATTTTGCCCGAAATCCGATATTTTCACACAACCAGAAGTATATGACGTCAAAACATAATCACATGTGTTAAAGCGGTTTGTTTACGATATGTCTAAGCTTGGTTTATGACGTTTTGATATGTCGAAATCGACCAATACTTATTGCTGAAGTTAAATATTAACAAACAGCGGGAATTCAGTTACCCACTTAATATATAAATTTCTAATAATAACGACGTGCGTTCGAATAATTTTATTAATTTCTTAAAGATTGCCCGCAACTTATAGTCCGGTTCTTGAGATAAAAACATAAAAAAAAGAAAAAGAAATACAAAATGTAATCCAATCACTTTTCAATTCTAATAAATAAAAGCACACTCAAAAAGTGAATTAAAAAATCCACTTTATTAAAAAGCAAAGAAAAATAAATGATAAATTTAATGGTATAGCGTATATACATATATTTACTTTATTGAAGAAATCAAAAAAGAGGATTTTTTAATTCAAAGTACACAGTTTTGTAAATAAAATACTTCTAATATAAATTATATTTATAAAATAAAATCTACCTTTATACGGCTAAAATTGATCATTTTTTTCAATAATTATAAAATTAAATTTGTGATCGATAACTGAAATTTCAATTAAAATGAAAAAGTTATTGCTGATATTTTTGCAAATTAATACAAATTATTTTTTCTTTATAGTTTAAAAATTCAAGCAGACTTTTAAATATGTTATTTCTTCAAGTTGTGTCAAGTTGAAACACTTGGACCTTAATTAACATAAGTTAATGATTTTTGGAGTGGTGATTAAACTTATCAATTTAGTTGTTGCATAATAATTTCAAGAAATATAATTCATTCCTGAAGCACAGTTTATTTCATAGTATTTGAGAATATAGTTTCTGATTATGTTGATTTATATCAAGTATTGCTATATGAATGTAATTTACAGTTTGCAGAATATTGTGAAATATTTTGTTGAAAATAACTAATGTTTGTTATTAAATTATATTTATTAATTTAAGAAACTGTTGTTATTACTTAGATTAATATTAATTATTTGTTTAATAAACATAGTAATTAGATTAAATTGAAGAAAAACAAGAAATTACATTTTATTAATGTAAATGTTCAACAGACAAGACCAAGTCTCATCATGGATGTCGTTCCAAACCCAATGCCAATTAGCGCAACACCCATTTTATCATCCCAAGGTACTGTTCAAATACCTGCCGATCTGCCTGTTCTCTCTATGGATCCTATTGATGTTAATGCACTGCCAGAAATGGAGCGCTTTACCGTCGAGCTTAAAAAAGATTTTTATGGCCTTGGTATCACTATAGCAGGATATGTTTGTGAGAAAGGTATACTTCTTTATTTTTCTTAAAATTATATTAATTTTGTATAAACTAAAAATGTTAAAATTATTATTTGTTTTAAGAAGTTTTAAAAATAAGTAAATAAAATAAAAGATTAAAAGCCCACGTTGAATCTAAAGAAGTTACATGATAAGAAAAGAGTTAGCTTTTAAAATACTCTTTCAAATAGCGTGATAAGAAACAGTACTGCTTCTTTTCACTTAAGTTAAGGCTTTTTTTAAATTATTAACATAAAAGATAAATCAAGATTTCAAATTCTATCAATGTTTCTTATGTAAGTGATAAATAAATTTAAAATAAATAATTATAATATAATATATATTAAATAATATTGATTCTAAAAACAATCTAAAAATCTGAAAAATTCAATAAAATGCAAAAATTATACAAGTTTATTTGAACGATTTTTTTTCTTTTCTACATTTCCATTAACATAAAATTTAAGTAATAAAATTAAAATCATATCTATGACATTAACCAATATTTCGTAATCGAGTTGCTAAATTAAATTCTACGTTTTATTGTTTCAACAGTAAATATATTTAATCGTAATGTCGATCGTGAATTTAATAATGAACAATAGTTTTTTAACGTAGTTCCTTTATGAAGTCAAAAACATAAACTTTATAAAAGGGTGTTTTTAGTGCCGTTATACAAAACACTAAACTCTCATCAGTTTTAACTTTTAAATTTTATAATTTAAAAATACGATAAGGTTCTAAATGTATACATTAATGTACAAAAATAAATATAAAATATGCATGTTAATATAACAAATAATTGTAATAAAAATTGAAATTAATTAAGAAATATAAAGTATTATTAAGTTTATTTAGAGTTCATTGTACACAATTGATAATTAAAATAAAATTTCAGAGGAGCTGTCTGGAATTTTCGTTAAAAGCATAAGTGAAGGAAGTGCGGCTGATTTGAGCAAGAAAATTCAGATCAATGATCGCATTGTCGAGGTGAACGGTCATTCTCTGCAGGGTTATTCGAATCACGAAGCTGTGGAGGTATTAAGAAATACGGGACAAACGGTGGTATTGTGTCTGGAAAGGTATTTGCGTGGACCAAAATACGAACAGCTGCAGCAAGCTATTGCCGCAAGCGAATTGAGACTACCTCAGCCAAGCTCCCCGTCAATCGCGAGTCTACCCACTTTTCCAATAAGCGCTGTGAGTATTCAATATTTGATGATCATGGAGCACTTTGAACGTTACCTGTTTTATTTTATCGCTACGGTTACACTGATTGATATTTCTCATTTATAAATTATTTTATCGTGTAGAGCTGTTTTTAATGAATTCAGTAGTATTTGTGCTCACTTTATATAGTATTATTTTGTTCGCCATTTGTTGCAAATCATGAATTTATGTTATGTGGAGAGATGTAAAATCAATTTAATACAAAATGAAGTTACACGCGCTATTTTTGAAGTACATTAAATATATATTGTAGGTATTGAATTTCGATGCAAACCTAAAATAATTAAAGAAATTAAAGGTTTTTAAAGCTGAAAGTTTGATAAATTGTATTTTCAAGATTCTCTTTTAGATTAAAAATAAATATATATTTATTAAACTGCTTTTTGAAAAATTAATAAATCACGTTCATCGTTTATTCATTGTTGTCTTAATTGAAACAGTGATATGATTTTAATGTTTCATTAACCTTGCCAAGTACTACTTGTTTTTACACGGTATCATGATGATATATTTAGGTTATTCGACTTTCCAAGTTTGTATGTAATCATTCTACATTAGTTTCCATATTCTCAGGTTCTGCTCCATGTTTCCCATATCTAATGAGATTATTCACGTCATATTAAACTAAAATGAGATAATTATATATACAGCATAAGTCTATGCATCTCAAATTGTATTCACTGTAAAAGTAGAATGATATAGATACTGTAACAATTGGGAGTATTTTTTATTATTATTTTTAGGATGGCGAAACCACGACAGAAATTGAGGCAGAAGCTGAATCACATACTACTGTTGACAGCGCGGTTCTGCAAGAAGTTGACCGTGAGCATATGATGATCAATTTGGAAGATGCAAGCATTGAAGCTTTATTAAGTGACCCTTCGACACCACTAACACCTAGCATTGAGGCTGCTATAAAAAATAAATGGCAAAAAATTGTTGGCCCTGATATTGAAATTGTTGTACGTATATTTCATATTTAATTGGATATATTGAGTATTAATTGAAATTAATGTCATTTATTGGAGCTTTTATGAAATATTTTCCAATTAATACAAAATTTATTAATATATTAATCTATTTTTTCAATTTTATATTATTAGCTACAATCACGTGCTTTGCACGAGTTCTTCTGATGCTAATAGTTATTATTATGTTAATTGAATGAAAAAAGAATTGATATTTAATCAGATCCACAAAATAAGAGGAATGAAAAATTATTCGGAAAAAATATATTTTACAATGATATAATAAAATGAGTGATTATTACCTGAGAAGAAATTGTGCTCAATATTTATTTTTGGGTTTATTTCTTTCTAGAAAACAGATCACTGTTTACTTCCATGTTGCATACTATATTTTTTGTTAAAAATACAAGTTTTTCCCTCTCTAACAAAAAAGACATATATTTCATTCCTAAGAATGTTTGTTTACCGCGCGAAAAGGAAATCATATTTTCCTCCTTTTGTATTAATTTAACATTTATTACTTTTTGACCCGTTAATTGTTAATTCATCACTTTTTTCAAGGTTGCACAGTTGAAAAGATTCGCTGAAGACAGTGGGCTAGGTATCAGTTTAGAAGGAACGGTAGATGTTGAAAATGGTCAAGAAGTAAGGCCTCATCATTACATCCGATCAATTCTTGCAGAAGGTCCTGTTGGCCAGAATAGTACTCTGAGGTCTGGTGATGAGCTGTTAGAGGTAATATCTAATTATAAAAATTGTATGGAATTCTAACAACTTGTTTATTAAATTCACATGAAAAAAAGTTAAACATTATAATTTTTAAAATTATATAAATATTGTTTTCTGAATTATGAAATTTTCGACTTTCTTAGTTTATGTCATACTCAAAGAAAAAGTTTGTTGTTCGTCTTATTTGTTGAGTTTCTAGATACCAACGTTATCTATTTTGTAAAGAAATTACCTTGTTTTGCATACTTACTTGCTTCAGTTGATTCAAAGTTTTATTGTTTCGACCTACATTTTTTATTTATTTTGCGCAAACTCTAATTAAATTCATAAAGTATATTAACTAATGACTTAAATAAGAATAAAATTAATCATCCTGTTTTGAAAACGTCATTCACGGATTATTTATTATCAAACTTATAGTTTAATTATTCAATTACATTTTGTTATTAAGAAGTGTCAAAAATGCAGCTCACTCTTTTTTTCCAGTTTTTTTAATTTTATTGAAACAAAAATAGTATAACATGAATATATTA
>JABFQD010003858.1:0-12554 GCA_022817045.1 Psix sp. ZL-2020 | reverse complement strand
TAGATAAAACCTATAAAAACTAATTTATGTTGTTTTTAATCTTTAATTTGTATAATTATAATAAAAATATATATTTGAAACTAATTTTATATATTTAATTTAAATACAAAAATGTACTTTTCTATTTAATTTGACTGATAAATGATTATGAAATTAATTATTAATAGTTAATGTGAATAGCATTTTGAGTATGTGAGTTCTCAAAATGATAAATCAATTCATTTAAAAAATAATACTATCTTAATAAAAAAATATATTTAAAAAAACTGTATATTGATTCAATAAATTATAATATATAAAAATGTTAATATTATTATTTTGAATATTATTAATTTAATATTACCAATGATATTAATTAACCAAGCACAACTAATAATAAGAAAACAGGAATAACAATATTATTATTTAATTTTAGATATAATTATTATCATTTCATTTTGTTGATAAATTATTAACCCCACAATATTTCTTGACATGAAAACCACTATCTAACCCCGAAGGCTAAAATGATGTTATTTTTTTAATGAATTTTGCATGGAAATCATATCAAATACAAAATTATAAAAACCGCGCAAAACGTAAGAACGGATGTTGTAGACAACGCGCAGCGCTATTATCATTGTCGAGAGCAAAGCTACGCCTTGATTGGTTGTTGAATTTGCTTGCGATCGTTCCTCTCTAAAAGAAGACTGACGGAGGGGGTAGCGAAGGTTCGGCCGCATGAATCGGGGCAGTCTTGTTGTCGGTGTTCTTGGTGAAGTTTCGTGTTGCCGCATCGTACATCGTCGTTTTGCGTCGTCGATCGATCAAACCCTGAACGCGGCGAATTCATCGCTGCACGTGCGAGTCCGCGAGTTAAATTAAGAAAATAATAAGAAGAAGGAAGCGCGCGGGACGTCAGGCGAGCGCGGAGGATGTCCGCGGAGAAAGTCGCGAGGTCGACGATGCGCCGCGCGCGACGACTAGCGTGTGAGCAACGCGAGTGACTGTCTCGAGGACTGTTTGCGAGTGAATGAACAAGAAGAGACAACGCGAGGAGAAGCGCGAGAATCATGGGCGACAAAGTCGACTCGGACTTCGAGTTCCAGGCGCCGCCCGAGGCGCCTGTGTTCGAGCCCACCGCGGACGAGTTCACGGATCCGCTCGCCTACATCGCCAAGATCCGGCCTGTCGCTGAAAAATCTGGCATCTGCAAGATTAAACCACCGCCGGTGAGTCCTCGAGTCATTTAAAACACCCAGCCAAGCGCAGCTCTCTCTCCCACGCGACTTCGCTTACGTTTGTCACGCTCCTTTTCCAGATGCTTTTGCCCCTTCCCCCCGTGGTCAGCGATTATCCTTGTCTATCTTTTCCAAATCTCTGCGATAAAAAGCACAAATATTGACAAAGAGAGGGACAAAAAATGTTTCTCTGCTCGTCAACTGACAAAACAAAAAAAGACAGATAACTTTGAATTTCTTCTTTCCATCAAACACGGATATTTCTTTGCCATTTCATCGCACTTTTTATTCCGTTTTCTATCCATCTTTTCCATTTTCTTCCTTCCCATCTTTCCCTTTATCGCTTTTCTTTCTGCCTTA
Organism: Psix sp. ZL-2020; assembly: GCA_022817045.1. Taxonomy (NCBI): domain Eukaryota; kingdom Metazoa; phylum Arthropoda; class Insecta; order Hymenoptera; family Scelionidae; genus Psix; species Psix sp. ZL-2020. The sequence goes on along the minus strand of JABFQD010003858.1, from coordinate 10,974 downwards.
AGCGGAGGCAAAACAATTTGTCTTTTTATAGTCCAACTTGCAGTCGCACGGACTGGCAATGTTGTACACAAAGTTGCATAAGAATCGACTAATTTCGAGGGCATGTTTTACACGGAAAATTAAGCCTCGCTGCGATGCTTTTCCTTGCCATGGTGCCTTTTCCAAGAATCAAAGTAATCCTCGTAAAAGTTGAGATCCGAATTGTCGGACTCGAAAGCAGCCGTGACTTTTCCTAGCTTGTCGTAATTTACGGGAAAAATGGTCGAGTAATTTCGTGTAATGGCGTCAGCATGAGTTAATTCGAGTTTAATTTTCTTGCTCGCGCGTCACGCATTTGTGCGGGATTGCGGATTTAATATGTCGTCGACGCGTTTCTCGTCACTTTTTCGTCGATTTGACCGTTAAACCACGTTCGAACGACAGACTTTGTTTCGTGTCTAACTTTTTACGCGCAACTTGACCGATTAATTGTGCGTCCAAAAAAGTGTTTTTTCCCTCTTCAGTTGTTGTTTTCTGTCAATGAAAAATTAAAAGATGAACGTTTATTGAAATTGTATGCATTAGTGTGGACGCAATGAAGACAGGATTATTTTGTTAGACAAGGACAGACTCGCGGCTAAAAGTACAGATAAAAAGAGATGACTGCCGCGCACATCATCAACATCCTTTGTGCGAGGAAAATACGCTCTGGACATCGAACTTAATGCGACGATTACGATTGATTGTACGACGCGATTTTATTTTCGGAATTCATTCCTTGCCGACGACATCTGTCCTTTTTCATTTGTTTCAACAGCGCGACTCGTCTAGATATTGATTTTGATGGACGCTCAATCTTTTTGATGCTTGATGGCGTGTTTTGAACATTCGTTTCTTTGACATTTGCAGAACTGGCAGCCGCCGTTCGCCGTTGACGTCGACAAGTTCAAATTCGTGCCGAGGATACAGCGGCTCAACGAACTCGAAGCAAAAACTAGGATTAAACTCAACTTTCTTGACCAAATCGCCAAGTTCTGGGAACTCCAGGGTTCGTCACTCAAAATTCCCCTTGTTGAAAGAAAGGCGTTGGATTTGTATTCTCTACACAGAATAGTCACTGACGAAGGTAAAAATTTTTTTTATTTTTATCTTATTTCATTTGAACTGATAAACAAATTTGAATATCACGTTTTTATTAAGACTAATGAACTTTATTTTATGAAAATAAAAATAATTATAAATCAGAAACTGACAAATTACAAAACATGAGATTAAATTATAGTTGTACGGTTGATTGGTCATTTGAAATTAAATGGTATAAAAGTGAAATTGAAGTTTATACAACAATATGAAAATTGCTTGAATGATTTCATAACAGGAGGAATCGAAGCAGTAACAAAGGATCGTAAATGGGCGAAAATTGCTAACAAACTTGGGTATCCATCCGGGCGGAGTGTTGGTAGTATTTTGAAGAGCCATTATGAGCGGATTTTGTATCCCTTTGATGTATTCAAACAGGGCAAAAATTTGCAGGATATTGTGAGTCTGAAAGATCAAATATTGAATTTATTATAAAAAATGTAACATCAGTAGTCAAATTCAATTTAAATTCAATAAGTTAATTAATTTGGTTAAATTGTTTTAGAAAATTGAACCAGACTCAGACGGAAATGAGAAAAAAGACCGCGATTATAAACCACACGGGATTATTTCACGTCAGCAAATTAAGCCACCAAATGAAAAGTTTTCACGTCGTTCAAAGCGCTTCTCTGGTCAAGATGACAAGATGGATACAACTATCAAACAAGAGGATTGCAAGGAAGAGTGCGACTCCGATACTGACACTAAAAAGGACATTTTGGAGAAAGACAAGGAGAACAGCAAAGAACTTAAGAAGCTTCAGTTTTATGGCGCGGGTCCGAAAATGGCCGGTTACAACACGAAAGAAACTAAGTCTAAAAACAAAACTCGAGGTGTAAAGCTAGTTTATGAATTTGACCCGGTAAATACGTTCACAATTGAATCATTGAATATTCATGTTTATTACTGATTGTACTATTGAAAAGTATTGTTTTTTGTTTTCCTTTTTTCAGCTGGCAAAGTACATATGTCATAACTGTACACGAGGAGACAACGAGGAAAATATGTTGCTGTGTGATGGGTGCGACGATAGTTATCATACATTCTGTTTACATCCGCCTCTGACTGAGATACCAAAAGGTGATTGGAGGTGCCCAAAGTGCGTCGCCGAGGAAGTCTCGAAACCAATGGAAGCCTTTGGTTTCGAGCAAGCTCAGCGCGAATACACCTTGCAGCAATTCGGCGAAATGGCTGATCAATTTAAAAGCGACTATTTTAATATGCCGGTTCATGTAAGTGAAACTGTCTCATTTAAAATGTATATAAATGCAAAAAAAAATTATAAATAAATGTACAATTAATTATGAAACTTATCAGGACAATAATATTTACACCTTTTAAAATTGAAGTATAAATTGAAATTGATATAAAAATAGTAAATAAATGTTGTATTATTTATATAGTATGGATATATTATATCAATATATATAGATTGATTATCGTAAGAATATAAAATAAGCGACTTTATTTGACATTTTAAATATATGTAATATTTTTTCTACAGATGGTTCCAACGTCCCTCGTAGAAAAGGAATTCTGGCGCATAGTTTCATCAATCGACGAAGATGTGACAGTGGAGTATGGAGCGGACTTGCATACGATGGATCACGGTTCTGGTTTTCCTACTAAAACGAGTGTCAATCTATTCACGTGTGATCAAGAGTATGCGGAGTCTTCTTGGAACTTGAACAACTTGCCAGTTTTAAGAGGTAGTGTGCTCGGCCATATCAATGCCGATATAAGTGGTATGAAGGTGCCCTGGATGTACGTTGGCATGTGCTTTGCAACATTCTGTTGGCACAACGAAGATCATTGGAGTTACTCAATCAATTATCTACACTGGGGCGAACCTAAAACTTGGTATGGCGTACCAGGTTCTCAAGCCGAGCGTTTTGAGAAATCAATGAAATCCGCAGCTCCGGAACTTTTCGATAGTCAACCGGATCTTTTACATCAACTCGTTACCATCATGAATCCAAACATTCTGACCAATGAAGGTTTGTTGACATCGATAAAACTTGAAAACGAAATTGAAATTTTAACTTTACTAAGGTTTTGAATAATGAGATCAAAGATAAAAGATGTTGAGATAGAATAATGTATTAGAATATAATTAAACGAATGGTAATTTTAGGCATTTAAATTTCAGATTAGGATAATTTGATTCACAAACAAATTATGTTTAAAATGAAATGAATATTATTACAGGTGTTCCAGTATTTCGAACTGACCAACATGCTGGTGAATTCGTAGTAACTTTTCCGCGAGCTTACCATGCTGGATTCAACCAAGGTTACAATTTTGCAGAAGCCGTCAATTTCGCTCCAGCTGATTGGGTAATTATTCATCAGTATTTATCGGTTTAATAAACTAAAGGCGAAACTTTTTCAGCATTTTTTTTATCATTTTTTTTATACACATTTAAAGTAATATTTAAACTTATTATACTTATTCAATGCTTTAGAAGTCATGCAACTTTTTCCATTGATCGCTTTTCCTATATTTTTTCTAAACATTATCTCGTTTACTGGTTTTAAACAACAGTTTTATCCATACTATTATTCTGATTTTCAGTTAAAAATAGGCAGAGACTGTATCGCGCATTATTCACACCTAAGACGTTTCTGTGTATTTTCTCATGATGAATTGGTATGCAAAATGTCACTGGACCCTGATTCTCTTGATATTGGAATTGCAATTGCTACTTATCATGACATGTTGCAAATGGTGGATGATGAGAAAAAATTGCGCAAAAATCTTCTGGAATGGGTAAGTCAGATGGCATTTCTATGAGAATATTCTCGTTTCGCATAAAATGTGGATTTATTTTTATACAACTGTTTATGTAACGTCTCTTTAGCAAGATTATGGTTTGTTTTCTCTTTGCAAGTTCAAAATCTCTGACAATAATTTGCATTCGTTAAGAAATTTTATTTAGGTAGCTCAGTTTTCTTTGTTTATCTATGTTGATGTCGAGGTAGGTAATATGTTCTTTCAAAATGTATTTGTTATTTATTGAACACTAAGTTTTTATCCTATATTACCATTAATTTTTTTATTTTATTCTTTCGCGGTTTTATTATTGGTAATGTAAATGAATATTTTATTTTGATTTATTCAATGAATAAAAAATGTTGCATTCTAGCTCGTACCCAATACTTTTATCAATATAAATTTTAAATGATTTATTGTAAAAATGTCAACTGTAGTTACGGCATTTGACGATATTTTTCTGTTTTAAAAGAAACAAACTATCCGGTGTTCGTGATTGATAATCTCATGATTATTGATATTAATTTTTCAGGACTTAAAGCATCACATTGTCTTTTCTTTCTCATCAACATAATTCTTAATTAATATTCAATTGTGATGAAAGAAGTAAAAAAGTTAGTTTCACAAAAACCAATATTTCACTTAAAACTTCGTTTTGGAAAGTCATAGTTGAAATATTATATTTGTATATGATATTTAATTGCAATCAATTTAGCTGAATTTGCCAATATGATTGCACCATTATGCTTATTTATTTAAAACATATTGAAATATATTTAGTTCCACAGTGAATTATATTTCCAAAATATTCCCATAAAATATAATATAATTACTTAAAAAATCAAATCAACCATTTAAATAATATGCAAAACTGGCGAAAAAATTTCACAGCATTACAACAATTCCGATATCCCAGATCAGATGATATCTAGAATCTAAAATAAAACTCTTATATCTTTCAACGACTTTTTATCATCGTACTCAATGTACAATATGTCATATATAACAACACTAAATCTATCATTGTTTATTCTAAAAAATGTTACATTTTCACTCCAAACACAACTACTAATTATCCCTGTTTAAAAATGAACTTTTCCAAGACAGAAATAACTTCTCACGTCCTTCCGAAATTGTCGCAAAAATGAAGAATCTATAAAGAGAATGAAATTAGAAAATGTTTGTTTGCTCAGTAGCGCATTAACCCATATCTCAAATGCAAAATAACAACATGAAAAAATGGTCATCTCTATTCATTTTCATTTTCTTGGAAAGTTCAGTTGCATAGATTACAGCCGTCATTCCGCGACATTAAATATGTATGTGTATTAGCGTTCCCTCACGCACACATACATGTGTTCTCCGTCTTATTTGCAAGAGCTCGAACCGATCTTCCAAACTAACATCCAGATTCCCGAAAGTTGCGCTGTTATTTCTTTACATTAGGAAACCCTGATTCTTCGAACTCGTGGCCCACAAACCGTCGCTTTTCAAAAACTTGTTCCTTCATTGTTTCCAATTTTTATTTCTTCGGTAAGTTTACAATATGCTCGTCGATTATATAACTGCCGTCCGGCGATTTTAGGTTATGTTTGGTTATGTTTTTGTATCGCGTTCGATTGCGTTGCCAATTCACACGATTATTGCGTCGGCTCCATTCTCAACCATTTTCGTTCCAAGCGGCAATTTTTTAACACTCAACTTCGGTTTTTTGCCGTCGCTTTAGAGCGAAACGCGAGATCGACGGTGTTGCGATTTTGAATTTGGCGGCATTTAGTACCGATCGTAACGTGTGTTGCCAAGTGAATTCTCGCCGGATCTGGCGTCAAAATTTGGCAAGGTTATTAAATAAAGAACGCGAGTCGCTACTTCACCGAACTTCGCGGGTTTCCACTGGCGTGTGCAAAGTGATATAAATGAGGTTATGTTTATCCGCGTGACAAAGATGAAAGGCATTGCCAGATTCGAGGATCTTGGAATTATTTAGTTGCTGATATTTTGTACCAATTTTTGCGATTTTAAAAAGAATCTACTTTTTAAGTAGTACGAGAAGGTACTAGAAAACTATTTTAAAAAAGCCTATACTTTGATTTGACGATCTGTTAATATTCGACTTTTCTTTTATTCTTTAGCAAGTTTTTGAATTTTTTGAATTGTTATTTGTAAACTATTTTTTTATTGATAACTGTGTAAGAAAAATATTGATGTATATTATTAACTGATATCATTTCTTTTCATTTTGTATGCTTCTGATTTGGATTATGTCTTGAAATGTTGAGGTTAAAATGCCAAGAATTTTTGCGAAATGTTTTTTACTGTTATGTTTGTTAGTTCATTAATTTTTATCTTATTTTAATATGACGTTTTCATAAAAATAATTATTCATAAATCGCTAAGTGTAAAATTAAAATGAAGTTCGTTTGAAATAGTTATAAATATATAATAATCACGAGCTTGATTCAAAGGTTTTATAATTGTCTCGAGCTATGGTGCATTTTGAATCTTCAACTTCCGTAACTTATAATTTTTAATAATACTCAAATTACTGCTAAAAGATAAGATTATCATTATAAATTCCAATCAAGTTATACTTGATTGTAAATTATTCGCGTATTCATTTCATGCAAATGCTTCTTCTACACTAAACTCATAAAACATTCTTTTTCATAATTCCGTGAAATTCCGAACCAACATTTTTTATTGAATAATTTCAAAAACATTAAATTGTTTTTATTACATTTTAATAATCTTAATGATGTTCTTTAATAGTATTTGCTACTCTTGAGTGCCATGATGTAAAAAAAAAAAAAGATCTGAAAGATACTAAAATACTAAACTATATAATTAAACAAAAATGCTTCTGAATGAATTGATAATATTTGCAAAAATTGTTTCAGGGTGTAACAAAAGCTGAGTTAGAAGCATTTGAGTTGCTGCCAGATGACGAACGACAGTGCGAAACTTGCAAGACGACTTGTTTCCTGAGTGCAGTGACATGCTCGTGTCATAGTTCTCAGCTGGTCTGTTTGCGGCACTTTAAGGACCTATGCGATTGCCCCCCTGAAAATCACACGCTACGTTACCGGTATACCCTCAACGACCTGCCAATCATGTTGCAGAAACTTAAACTGAAGGCCGAATCATTTGATTCGTGGGCCACTAAAGTTAAAGAAGCTATGGATCCTAAAGGCGAAAAGATCGAACTCAATGAGCTCAAAGAACTGCTCAATGAGGCCGAAAGTAAAAAGTTCCCTGAAAGCGACCTGCTCACTGCTTTGACAACGGCAGTTCAGGACGCTGAAAAGTGCGCAAGCGTCGCGCAGCAATTACTTAATAATAAGCAACGTACTAGGTAAGCTTTCAGGCAATTTTTCGGTTATTTTAATTATTTAAATAAACTTGGAGAATAATTTTTTAATGAAAAATATATTATTTAAAATTAAGACATATTTCAAAGATTTTGTTTGGATATTTCAGAACAAGGCAGTCTGTTGACACTAAGTACAAGCTTACTGTGGAGGAGCTGACTTTGTTCTATAAAGAAATAACTAATTTGCATTGTGAACTGAAAGAATCGGACGGTGTCAAATACATTTTAGACCAAGTTCTACAGTTCCAAAAAGACGCTGAAGAGATTGAACAATCGGACATTGATTCGTGTGATCTTGCCAAACTTGAACGCTGCATTGATTTCGGTGATTCCATCTGTATAGAACTCCCTCCATTAGTCAAATTAAAACAGGTGAATTATAATTTAGATCACAAGTTTAAGAATAAATATGACTCATATATATCACGTATTAAAATAAATATTGCAAATTAGATAAGAAACTGATTATGGAATGTATAAGTATTTCTGTAGTTTGCTCTATAAAAACCAATTATATAAATTTTGTAACTTATTTATGACTATTTGAATGACTTCTAAAGTTTTATAACAATAATAATTTCCTATTTTCAAATTTCACAGAAACTATCTCAAATCCAGTGGTTAGATGAATACAAATCGATGCAAGAAGAACCAAAATCTGTAAGCCGTGAAGATATTGCGAGTTTAATTGAGAAAGGAATGTCAGTTACACCGCATCCTTTAATAGAAGAGAAATTATCAAAGTTACAAATGTTAATTTTGAGCATCGAAACCTGGGAAGAGAAGGCAAAAAATTTCCAGCAGTCCAAAAGTCGACAGACGATCAATGCGATCGAAGCACTGATACGCGAGGCAGACGATATCGATGCGTATCTGCCAGACCTGGAGGTTCTCCAGGACACCTTAACCAAAGCAAAGAATTGGTGCAAGACTGTCGAAGACGTGCAGTCTCGGGATAATATACCTTACTATGACACGTACGATGATCTGGTGCGCAAAGGCCGTAACATTCCATTGCATCTAGACTCGTTACCGATCCTAGAGTCCATCCTCTCACAGGCAAAACACTGGAAGGAACGAACTGCACGTACTTTCTTACGAAAAAATTCGCATTACACTCTAATGGAGGCATTGTCCCCACGGGTCGGAGTTGGAGTCCAGGCGATGAAAACCAAGAGAAATCGTGGCGATGAATCAACTACTGGCGCTGTTGTCGTTTGTGACACGAAACTCGACGACTCCAACGATTCAGCTAACGTCGTTGCAGCTTTCAAACTTGCCGAACAGAGGGAAATGGAAGCAATGAGAAATCTCAGGGAAAGAAATATGTCCAAGGCGAGGATGGAAGATTCCAAGTACTGTGTTTGCAGGAAACCTAGGTTCGGGCTTATGCTGCAGTGCGAATTGTGCAAGGATTGGTTTCATTGTAAGTATCGAGGTTTTGGTATGAAGCAAGTATTGATCCATTTATTAGAACATCGTTTATGGTAATCTGAATATTGATATTATACATGATATCATTTTGTATGGTCTACTACTTTTTCTTTCATTATCGAAATCACTGAGAATTAAATATTTGTGATGTAAATATAAATTATTGAATGTGGAATTTTAAAAATTCATATTGATGAATTGTATATTTTATGAGGGGGAATATGATTTACGGTTTAAAATTAAACAATCAGTGAACAGCTATTTAAACTGCTCTACAATTACCTGTTTTTTAGCAAGTTGTATGCCTTTGCCAAAAACGGCAAACAAAGGAAAATTCCCACTTCCGCGGGAGATGAAATTTTTGTGTCCATGTTGTCTTCGCTCTCGCAGGCCCCGTCTAGAAACAATCTTGGCGTTATTGGTCAATCTTCAGAAAATTTCTGTCCGCTTACCAGAAGGTGAAGCATTACAGTGTCTTACGGAAAGAGCCATGAATTGGCAGGTAATTTATTCGATATAAAAACAAATACCTTTACAATTATTTTATTAGTTTAACATTATTCAATGATTTTTTGCAATGTATTTGCTACTCTTGAGTGCCATGATGTAAAAATATTTATGAGAAATAATAATAAAATTTTTTTCTTCAACTAATTATATTTCATTCAAACACTTATGCAATTGTGAAATTCTGTTTTTCAGGATCGAGCACGACAAGCTTTGGCGACAGACGAAATATCAGATGCACTTTCGAAATTATCAGTGTTGTCGCAGAGGTTAGTTGAGGCAGCAGCTAGAGAAAAAACGGAAAAAATAATTAGTAGTGAGTTGAAGAAAGCAGCGAACAATCCGGAGTTGCATCAGAGAGTACAAGCAATCGCACCACTCAGCGGAGTTCATTCAGATGATAGTATCAATAGCGGAACGGTAAGCATTTTTTTTAATTTTATAAGTTAAAAAAAGGGTTTGAAAACATCTAAAATGAATATTGAGAATTTAAATTATGTAAATTGTAACGGTTTTTCTTATTTTTTGTTACAGGAAGACGACGACGACGTGATAGCAATCGATGAGGATGAACCTTCATGTAGTACGTTTAATACAAATGAACATACATACTCTTATGGTAAACATAATTTGTAAAATCTTGATTGCTCTAAATTTCGTTACTCGCTTTGTACGGTATTTCAAAACTCCTTTCATATCATTTTTCACACATCATTATCTCACACTTGGATATCTGTTAATATTTTCATGCTTCGTTTTTCAGTATCAAAATTACAATCTAAACCTCAGAACCTCAACAGTGACGCGATTGTAAACCTTTCGGAACATGCAAGAATAAGGTTAGAAGAACTGATGATGGAGGGCGATTTACTGGAAGTTGCTCTCGACGAGACACAGCATATCTGGCAGATTCTAAGTCATACCAGTAATAGCAACGGAGTTCGTAAGTATGGAAATTTTAAGGACAACCAAACAACGAACTCTGTCGCAGATGGTAAGGATGTGAAGAAACGAGGCCGAAAACGAAAGTCAGATGATTTTCCTGAAACAAAGAATCCAGTTGGTCGACCTAAGTTGGATGAAAAGTCTTTGATTAAGAGAAGAACTCTTAATAATAAAAATGAAAATAAGATGCCTGGACAAATCAAGCGTGGACCAAGAAAGGTAAAATAAATTTTATAAAAATGTAAAAACTATATAATTTTTCATAATTAAAATTTGATAGCATTTAAAAATAAAAAGGTTTGAATATGCAAAATCTGTTGGAAAATATATAATATGAAAATTGTTATATACATACATTTAGTCAAACAAAATTTTGTATTAAATAAATTAAATGAGATTTTTTTATTTCTATTAATATCATTGTTTATTTCCATAATCATAAAACAAAGTAAAATGTGCATTTTCATTCTTAACAATAAGCATTCTATTGAATATTTATTGTGCTAAATAACGTTTTCACAAAGAAATTCTTATGATTCATGGTAACTCATTTAGAACATTTAAAAAATAGTTGACATTTTATCAGAATATAATGAAACTATTTTTAATGATTTGTCTTGTAAGAATGTATGTTCAAATAGATAAGTTGTAATAATCATAATGATTTTTGTACTAACAAGTTTTATTACGTGACATTAATTAAATAAGAATAAAACAAATCAGAAATATATTTGTTTTAGTAATTTTGTATTATAAATATATATTGAAACAAATTTTAATATCAAAATCTTGAAATTAAGTTTATTATTAATTAAATGTATATTTTT
>JABFQD010003857.1:0-12555 GCA_022817045.1 Psix sp. ZL-2020 | reverse complement strand
CAAAGTAAAAATGTCGCTCTCTCAGATTTATTTTGAAAATTGTAAAAAAAACTTTGAATTTAATAGCGATATCAAAAATAATTGATTATATATATTGGTATTAAATTGATGTTTTTTAATATTATATCTTTTAGTTAAACGAAACCTCATCAAGTTGTTTATAATTTAGTTTTTCATTTAACCAAGAGGAATCAACGTTATTTAGAAATTGAAATTTGATGTTTTTCCATTGGCTAATTAAAGATAGTATTACATCATAAATATATATTTGCATTGTACAGTTATTTTATCTCTGAAGTCGAAAACTCAACCCCAGATTTGTTCTCAAACACGCCAACACACGGAATTCTTAAATAAATAAACCTTATTATTTCAATACTTGTACAATTTATTTAACGTCGCTATAAACTAAAGACAGAAATCGTCATATTAGTTTCAACATTATTATTCATCATTTCATTTGTACTATTTTATCTAGAATATTGAGCTATTTTTTGATTATTTGTAAGTTAAAGTTTATGGCGGCTGGCTCGTTATTTTGTAAACAGTGATATCCCGTATAGAGTATACGGTCGTAAAATGCAATAATGATCGGGGAGAAAAATGAAATAAAATAATAAAAAAGCTACGAGAGGCAGGTGGGACATTGGCAACTGTGCGTTGTGGGTCAAAGGGTTAACAAAAACATTTACATTTGAAAAGCAAAATATAAATTTTGAAATAAGCTGCTATGACATATCGCGAAAACAAAACTAAACGACAAAAGCCGTCAACTTTGATCTTATGTTTGATCCTCGAAGAGTGAAATGCGATTAAAGTTATCATAATGATTGAAAAGAACAATAGCCGTAGAGAGAAAAGGACAATGCGAAATAACTCGATCGGACGTTGGTCGCAGCTTGGCGTTAGGAACGAAAAGCGGTGTCCGCATGGACGCGTTACAAATTTGTTATCAAAAGCGCGCTTCTTACAAAAGAAGCGCGGCATTCTGTCGCGGACACTTGGGCAGCGAGACAGCTCGCGCGCGCGTGCATTTTTTTTAGCCGGTGAAACGAAAGCACAAAATAATGATTCATCGAAAAAGCGCTGCAAGAGAACAAGCCGAGCGCTAATTGGTTTGAGATTAATTACGCTTCGTTTATATTTTGATTTGTTTCAACGAGTGACACACAACATATGAATGTTTTTTCCTTCGATTTCCATATCCCACTTTGACGCCGTCCACTCCGCCAGGCGCCTATTTTCCATTCGTCGATTGTTTCCAGCTCAAACGCGAGCATACATTTGCCCCCCTCCCCCGAGCTTTGATTACAGAGCGATCGATCTGTTTATGATTTCTCGCTTAGATTGACGTCGATTTCATGCGTCTTTGTATGACGAAAGAATCAATTTACTACGCTGCCTTCCGTTTCATAAATCAGCTTCTGTCTTTCTCTCGCCGTTTTGCCAACCCATGGCTACACCCACGAAAGCAATGATACTAGCTTCAGTCGCTCGCGCACTCTCGTCGGCGAGGGTGTCTGACCGGAGAACGACCTTTTCTACTCGCTATTCGCAGCACGCTTCTCACCGCGATACAACGTTTTTTGTCCTTCTTCTCTGTCAACAAAGTCGCATCACAGGACCTAATAAGCCGGCCTTTTTTGGGCCTCATTCTCGAGCTTTTCATCTTTTCGACGTTTCCAAAGGTACGACCACGTTGTTTTTATCACTCGACGATGTTTCCTCGCTTCGCACCGACTCGACACGTATTATTGTCCCGGAGGAAAGATATCTTTATCAAATGATTAGCATGTTAATTTATTCGCCGTCAACGCGCTCGCTGTCGCGCGTTCTTGTTGAGATATGTTTTATCATCGCGTCCTTCTCGAGCTCCTCTTTCGTCGCTAAGAACAACGCGTTTTTTCTTTCTAGACAACATCGCTGAATTGTTTATTGTTTTCTATTGATCAGCCGGACGATGACTGGTCGGCCGTAATCATGTCAATGCAAAAGTACACGTGAAAATTGGCGACTTTTCTTAAGCACGATCGATACGTTTGAATGCAAATGTTTGACGTTTTCCGTTTGCTTCACCTTAAGGGGTACACAAGTCCAGAGAGGATCATGAAAAATGCATCGCATTTCTGAGACGGCTTGACAATCAAATGTTAGAGTCAAAACCCGCCGCTTTTCCGCCTAAGGTTTCGTGCTTTTTTCTCCACGTTATTTTGGATTTAAGCGATCAGACAAATATCTTTGCACCAAATCTGCGTTGTTATTTCCATTCGACGCTCGGATGGCGAATTTCAAAAAATGCACACACGCTTAAGCGAGTGTGAATTTTTCAATATCAAATTTCACTCGCGAATGCTAAGTTTATCGCTGAGTTTACCATTTGGGCAGAGGCGAAAAAACGTGGCAAATATTACGCAAATGACGCTGCTACGGAGTGTAACGATTAACAAACAAATAAGCTTGATATTTCATTCATGTTACACGACAATTTCCGTAGAGAAACAGCTCAAGTTGTGTTTTATAATTAACTAACATGAATTGCACGTGAAAAAATAACCAAAACGATACAATTTGAATGGACTTTTAGATTGAAATGACTTCATTTCGCGAAACCTTTTCCTTTTCCGATTGAATTCATTCTCAAGATATTGAGTCTGTGTTGAAAATTACACGATGTATAGTATAATTTTACAGTTCTTTTACAGTGTACTATAACCTTTTGCCAGTGTAATTGGCCTTTAAGAATTCAACTAAAAAACCGTATTTTTGAATACATACTTTGTTTCGCGCGTCTAATAAAAAGCTGCAAGTCATATATTTTACGATGAAAAACAAAAAAAAAAGGGGGGGGGGGGAGATGAAACTGATAATCGTGTTTGCTGTGAAAGCGCAATCGGGGCCTAAAAAGACAACGGTCTCATTATTAGATATGACTTTTTCAAGCTATATGTTTGAGTTGATATAATTAATGAGCTTCTTAATGGCGATTAATTAAATCGTGACTAATTAATAACAGTGCGCGACCGAAATCAGACGCGAGCGATCGTTTTAATCAAAACCTTTATTGTTTCAGTTTCAGCTGCAGCAGGATAGTGTCATAATAATTAAGCGGGTTTCTACCTGGTGTCATATTCGAAAGCGACCTCAGCGTGTCGCGATCAAGTAACCTATTTAAAGTTTAATTAGGATTCACTAGTACAATGTTTTTCCGCCTGGAGGAGGTTTCGCGTAATAGAGAAAAATAGCTATTCATCTTTTTATCGGCAACAAAAGGCGTTTCGCTATTGAAGGATTCGAGCGAAAGAGTCATAATACAAACTGCAAATTACAAGCCGTAAGGTCGTAATGTCGATATAGGGCAAAAATAGTGTCTCGTAATGACAGCAATATGTGTCACAGACGACGCTCATTGAATCGGCAATTTGAAATTTCGCAATGAAAAACGGAGACCATTTCGTGTCAAATTTGAAAAGAACTGGCGGATGTTATATGCGCGATTCGTGCTTCGTTTATATGCAAATTCGCCATTTATTAACATTTTCAATTGTGCCTTGTAAAGAAGTTAATAAGTATGTAATTTGGATTAACATAACTTAGTTGGGCAATTAAGTGTTTTCAAAATATCAGCTACATTTGCATGACAAACTACAAAATGTAGTTTGATCATTTCATTCGTCGCAAAGCGCATAAAATATGAATTTCACTCGCGATCGTAATTATATATAGCGCAAAACAAACTTTCGAGCTTGCCGATGAAACATCTGGAATGATCCGGTCGACAAATGAAATTTATTTAAAGAGTAATATTAATTATCTTCCATTCGCGTGAACCGTTGATGTACTTATACGAAATGAACTCGCGCGTATTAAACCAAACTTTTACGACTACTCAACTGCGCGTTTAGTCAAATTTAATTAAAACTTGATGCCTTTTTATTATACCTAAACGAGTACTATTCGTTACTTGGAAATGAACTTTGGCTAAAATATTCCGCCTCGAATGTGCGTTTCAAAACAAAATGCAGCCGGCAAGGATTTCTCGTGCGCGCGCGCGCGCGCATCATTTTTTGCGCCACGCACTTTTCGTTATCGCGCAACAAATGCTGCGCGCTCATTTACAAAAGGCGAACGTTTTGATTTTATGCAGCACTGCAAAACCAAGTGTCATTCTGCGAGCGCAATTTTTTGTCTCCTCGCACAAAAGCCGGCGCTTGAGGAGTTTCATTCCAAGACTCTTGGAGCCTTTTATGCAGCGAAACGCAGAAACGTCTTACAACGAGGCGATTGTTGTGTGATGTTTGAACGGACAAAATACACTGTAAAACAAACTAAGTCGTCGCGGCAATAGACTCGACAAAATACACTCTTGCTTTTCTCCAAAATTGCGTTTATTTTGATTGAACGAGAAATGAGGCTATGAATAGTCTCGCGATATAAAGAAGTCGGAAGAAAAGTAATTGTATTGACTATCTTCTTGCGAACTCTGAGCTCGCTGGTATTGTCTTCCTGCGTCGAGGAAAAAAGCTCTTTCTGGAATTGGAATAAAATGTTAATCTCAAACTATTCTCTTCCTTTGTTTTTATCAACATAATCACATATTAAATCATGATTACCCGTTAACGATTCGAGCGAGCGCTTTTTCTTGTATTTCGTCTGCGCTGAATTTAATATCACTCGCGTTCCAAAAACAAGTGTCTTTTTAATGTCTTCTTCAAGACATTTCACTAAAAGATAAGAACGCCGTTCTATTACAAGCGAATGTTTGTACCTCGTAAAATCATTTTAGAAAAATTATTTCAAAAACCCGCCTGCATTTTTGATGCCCTCCGCTTATGTAAAATCAACGGAATAGAAGTCGCAGTGCGGAAAATGTGTTCGGGTCGATTTACAAATTCAGCGCAGAATTGTGTTGTTTTCAACAAATGGCTCTAAAATTGGATGATTAGTTGTCGCGCATAGAACAGTTGTTTGCGCAAGCAGCCTCGCTGATGTACAATTAATATTCACGCCACTTAACTCTAAATGTAAAAACTCGATACATAGTTGCTTGCAATTACCATTGGTCGTGGTTAAATATCGACGATGTCAAACTTATCACAAACTGTTAGACAACTTTGTCAACTGCAGTTATTCTTTCTTAGTCATTTTAATATACATATATTTATTCCAATTAAAGTAGCTCTCGATTGTTCCTTCAACCATTTTTGTTATCGATGGATAAACTACTTCAGTATAAATTAGAAACTTGGATGCAAGTTAGAAAAAGTAGTTTCCTGGAAATGATTATTTTTGCACTTTTCCGAATCCCTTTTAGGTGCTCAGGTGATTATTACTAATTTTCTAAAGAATACTACACGGAGCAAGAAAACTTTGGAAATTATATTCTTAAATAATAACGCCAAGATATACTCGAGTAAAATAAAAACATGACCATTTTATCTCATAAAAATAACTCATTTTAAAAATGTTATTACTTTATTTTCTCCTCTTATTTTTTTGAAATCAACAAGTTTTCTTAAAATGTACTCGAAGTAATTATTTATAAATTCCTTTTAGTTCTGCTTAAGTATTTCCATAAGTTGTATATAAAAGTCATGTTTAAATTTATTCTCCTGTTTCTATCATATCACATATCCAAATACGGGTTTTTCTTTAATTTCGAGAAAACATGCTACAAAATAATTTGATTTCGAAAGAAATTTTCGCGCTGAAATGAATAACTATGGTTGAAAATCAATAAGAACTAATTAATAACCACTAATTTCACGTAATATGTTGCAGATTTGTACTCGAGCTATTACATAAAAGCAAATAATAAATAATGAAATTAATATTTTACGAGTTTATGTAACAATAACATAATGAATCAATATGCCAGCGATAATAGCAATAACAAGAATAATAATTACAAACAGCTTAACTCCGTGGCAACAGATTGAATACCTCACCTTAAGAATTGATTCCGAAAGCTTATATAATTTGACGCTAAGTAGCGCTTTAAAGATATAGAAGCATTTTTGTAATTCGACGTACTTGACTTAGGTACAGATTCTTGATTTATATATACACAATAATAGTTTTCTCATTAAGAAATGAACATGTTAATTTATATGAGTATTCGAAAGTTTAAAGTCAGACTTACTTGAGAGAAAAGTATTAAAGTTAATTAATTAACGTTTAAATAGAATAGTAGATTTTGAGTAAAGCGAGACAGTTTAAAGAGAATGTTGGCGTTGCATATGATAGGTGTAAAATGAATTAAGACGCTTTAATATGCCATTAAAATTTGAGTATCTGAAAATTCCAAAGCAAAAGGAGTGGAAAATTGTGAGTGTGGAGGATTTTTTTCGCGGCCCGTAATCCACTTTGAATACTCGTTTAATCAATTTTCAGTTTATTTTCCATAAATGAAAAGCTTTGTGGATTTACTTTTTTATGGTACTTTTGGAAAACAATACATTCGCAAGCTATGTGTACTATTCAAATACTTGTATTGATTTTCGGGTCGTTTGTAGAATTTGAATGTAAGCATCAAAATGTAATTAGTAACATATTTAATTTATATTTTAGTTAGCGTTATTGTAATGATAGAAACACACTTGCATGAGAAGTGGTTGGAATGAAATAGCAACATTGAGAAACGTTTCGCTAGGTGGATATTTTTAATTATATTATTACTATTATAAAAATGATGTTCTTAGTGCTGTGGCTTCATGCATAGAAGACTATACATAGCAGGTTTCTACACAGGGTCTTCCGGCAGTACGAGTTTTTCATTAATTTGAATTTCAGGTTGCAATTCAAATTCCTTGTTTTTAATGTAAATAGAAAAAATAATAGAAACTGTAGAAGCGCATAATTGCAAATCATAAATTTTAATGAGACATCCTTTTCCATCTGCGGATGAAAAAAAGGTCGAATCACAATAGCAGTAAATTATTTACAGTATCGACCGTTTTTACAGTGCAAAATACAACGGTTTATTCAATATCAATTTTGATTCTATATGAAGTTGTAAGAACACCACTTATCTTTCAACTTTTTTAATATTTTTTGAATATCACACTACACTTTGAGAAGTTCCTTGAGCAGGCAAATCTCTTTCCATTACAAATATCACTTTAAAAATCTTCCTCCTCGAGAGATTCTACTCGGCGCATATTCCAGTTTTGAATATTAAATACAAAAGGAAGCTTGCAATTAGTGTTATTTTCTCTAATGATCGTCCGAGCGTTCAGTTGTTTGAACAACCAAACCTGTCTATCAATGGCGTATCTCTTGTTATATAAATTGCTTTACTTTACGCAGATGCAAAAGCGAGCGCAAATTAAGAGGCCATCGTGGCGGCGAGGAATAAAAAGTTGTGAAACTTATTAGAATGCATTCAACTTAAATAGCTTCGAAATGTTCGCTCGAGCGAAAATATGTCGCGTTCGTTTGGCGCATTAACGCGAACCTTTACATGCTTTTCAATTAGGAATTAATCTTTCATTTGTGAATTGCTTTGACTTGCAAACAATGCATCGATGCAACTGTTACGCAATCAAAACATATATTTCATCCGAAAATGCTCTGTTTCTCTTTCAGGGAGATAAATATTCATTTGGTTTCAACCGATAATGTATAAAATCGAAGAACCGATGTATCTCGCTGGTACAAACAAATTAACGAATTGTCTTTGATGAACAAATTTCATTATGACTTTTAATTGCATAGAAAGGGAATTTGCAGAATGAAATATAAGAGCGCTTCGCGATACGCAATTTTCAATGAAACTTTTGCCATTACATCACAATATGGCTCTTGCATGCACATTATGTTACACCTTTCATTTTCCACGTGAATGTGCTCGCAAAAAAAAGAGTATATAATTGACAAGAAAATAAATGCGAACGGCTCTCGTGGACTGGCTTTTTAAAATTCCCTCTATGTGCTCGAAGCTCTTACTTTTTGATGCATTTCTCGGCCAAATCTATTTATTATAACAAAAAGCGCCAGAGAAAAAGATACATCCTGAGTCACGTGACTGTCGGAAACAAAAAATAAGAGGAATATTTTTTGCCGGCACAAAACACTCTCTCTATAGCATCGTCTTTATAGTCTCGTCCTCCCGGCCTAACGTTTTCTATCGAGAATACGCTATTGATTACACGTTTTTCATTATACGCCAGATAAAAAGTCTCAACTATTTATTCGACCGGAACGCTAACAGCCTTATCAAATATAATTTATAATTTCGAGTCGATTCATCTTACTTAGCTCCGAGAAATCCGCACCAATGGCGCGCTAAGTCAATAACAAAAATTGAGACTAATGACATGTACATAGCAAAGTTAACAAAAAATTTCAAAATCGAGAACCCCGAGACTTCAACTTCCGACGTTACAATTTTCAAGATCAAAACCACATCTTTCGATTCCGCCGAGAGGCTCGCTTTTCTGATTAAATAAATTTACCAATTTCCAGTCCGCGTTTTTTTTTCTTCTTCAAATATTTAGTCGGTGATTCTTAATATCAGACAGGAAATAAAGTAAGAAAGAGTCTGTTTCCTTTGAGGAAATGTACGCTATAATCTAGAATGCACAAGTAGGTGAAAAAACAATAAACAACAGTCAATCAGATACAATTATAATAGCTTCTCTGACCGAGAAGTCTTTACTCGCTCAATGCGTATGTGTCATGCAGGATCAATAAGCCATATTCTTCAATGGGAGTTCGAAGTCTTTTCACAGAAAGACTATTTTCGACGAAAAGACTTTTTTGCCAAATTACTTTCCGCCGCCAACTTTTCACTTGCGTTTATTTTCGTCAAATTGTTGGCCCGAAAGAATACCGTTTTATCCTACTTTTCATTCGGCGAAATTGTAAAACGCGTATAATTTATCGAAATTCTCATTTCGAGATAATTAAATTTTAAATCTAATATTATCTTTGATTCTAACGATGTTTTCCACGCTATTTTTGCACTGTTATTTTTTCTCTTCGAATTGCGATAGTACAAGTTTTTATACGCCCAGTTATTCTTAATACCGTGATTGGTCACAATTTCTAACGACACTGATTATCAACTTCTTTTTTTAACTGCTTCTACTTTTTCGACTTTTGTATAAAAAAAATTCCCTCTGCGATTGGGCGTTTCATTTGCGTAGTCTCGTAGCTATATATTAATTATCCGCCGTTTTTTGACTATGCAATTATAAATAAATTGCGAGGCCAAAATGGTGTTTACGAAAGTTCTAATTTAATTATTACTTTCAAAATATCCATTTGGACTCGAACTTTTTTTCTTCGAAAGAAAAAAAGAAATTCATGAATGACCTTTGATTTGGGTTCAACAATGAGAATGCTCGAACGAAATGACTTTTTTGAAAAGAACCAATTGTCCAAAAGCTATAAGTTTTTTTTTTTCCATCTAACCTTGTCAAGTCGAAAAATCTTTTTTGAGATTTCTTACGAGAATAAGTCGCGTTCAACAGCATCGTGAATTGGAATGTTCTTGAATAAAATTTTTTGAATAAATAATTTTCCCGAGTTTAATCCCGTTGATTTCGTAGTAGTTTGTCGTGCTTTTTGCACATAGCGAAGACTAAAATGTAATTTCTGAGGCCGTAAAAGAAGCGTCGCGTTAAAACGCAACCAAAACAAAATTTTTTGACCCTAACAAAGTGTTGCGAAGAAATAAACGACAACTTTGTTAACTTGAATAAATGTTGGCTTGAGTATAACGAGCGCAATTCTTTTGTTTTCACATAAACAAATATGCTGACAAAAAAATTTACATTGATGGAACAAACACATTTTACTTTGTATATCATAAAAATAATTAAAATCAAAAAAAAACATGGTGTTTCTAGGAAAGCTCATTTTTTAGTATTTAATCAAAACAAAAGAAATATTCAATAGAATACTTTTATTCTAACTGCAATACAATGCTCCATCCTCGAGTAATTTTAATTTCAATTATTCTAATAGAAATTTATTTTGTGAAGAATGAAAATTAATTATTTTACTATAAAAAATAAAAAGTTGTATACACTGAAAATTATTTGTTGAAGCAATCAGAAAATTACTGTGACATTTTAATAAGAGCAAAATTTCGCGTTTTACAAATTTGCACATTTTGATGAAATATAATGATATCGAAGTTTTTGAAAAATATAGGTTTCAATTTTTCAAAGGTGAATTCATGTTATGTATTACTGTGATAAGATTATTTTATATTGTGGAAATTTCTGTCTATATCGAATTAAAATATACTTTTTAGTACATAGTTTGATAAGAGTAATGTGGAACAGTATATTTCTTACAAAATCCTCTTAATATTTTAAGCTTTATAAATTTCAAAATTTTAGCTGTACAACACTTTTGCTAAAAAACATGTAAATTTGTGCTCTGAATTTGTTCTAAATGTCAATCTACTTAGTTTAATTAAACCTATGTCATTTAAAGCTAGTTTTTGTAATTATTGGATATTAGACGACACAGATTATAACAAAATTCATAAACTTAACGAAACGAACAAGATTAAGAAAATTAAAAACCTAACAAGATCAACAAAACTGCAAAATCCAAACGGATCAACATAATTTCCAAATTTAATAAGACTTAAAAATGTGCAACAGACGTGAAACTAATGGAAGGTTTTAATAATGTTTGTAGCAAAATTTTTCTCTTGTGCAATTTAACGTTATTTCGTATTACATTTAAAATGAAGTATTTTCAAATGAAAGTTTCAAATTTTACACAAGATCTTGCCTCTTTATGATATTGCTTGTTTTGTCTATTTCTGTTTAGTGATAATTCATCGTCTGTGTGTATTTTTTCAGAAAATAAGCATATTCTCGAGTTTTGTGTGAAAACAAAAAACACAATTATGCGTAACTCTTTCCCAACGTTTTACAATGCTTTTACAAAAGCATTGTCTTCGGTGGCTTGATATCACTTTTTTTGCAGTTAACTCTTTACAATTCATTAAGTCAATGTATAGCTATTATGGAATAAAAATCAATTACGAGTGGTGTTCATTTTTGGAGGTTTACATTTTCAGGATTTTTGCCATTTTTTCACGATATAATTATTTATTAAACAAACATTCACAAATTACTTGTAGATTACAGACTGCAATAATCCAGTGTATTATTATTCAAACTTTACAACTAAATATTCGATTTTCCCGAATATTCATTGCATTTATACTTCCATCCCTTTATTCCATGTACGTTTCAATAAAATACTCGGTATATTTCATTTGTTATTAATTTTTATCATTATGATTTTAATTATTATCAAGAATTCGGTGAAATTTCATCCGACGGTAATGATGATAATAGTGCAATCTATTAGCCAGTAAGTGCTGCCATTTAGTGGCGTCTCGAAGAAAACTATAATTCTTTGAAGCATAAATAGTTTTATAAAAATGTGGTAATTCAAGGATATGTTGGAAAACCATATATTCAGATATGATATTCAAATACATGTTTGTAAATGGTAATGCAATATCAAAAAGCTGAATGCTGTGAATAAAGCGATAAAATTGCAGCTAGCGGTATTTAGATATAAGGAAATGAGAAAAAATGTATAGGTTATATACACGAAATACTAGAATTTAAGGTTCGGAAACTTCGCTGCGCACTCTTGCCTTCGAAGTTCTCCCGAACTTCTTGATTCCTTTATTTCACTATCATTTTATGAAAGTAGTTACAAAAGAAAGAATCTGTACCATGTTACATATTTTTATGTCATGACTTGCTCATTTTTATGTGAAATTTGTTATTTTAGGAGCATAATATTTTTGAACGAAAAAATTCTTGCTACACCCGCTGCTAGATTCTGTTTTAATAGCCTAATTTTTATTTCCAACAAAACTTATACCCATAAAAGATTGCATTTTTTTCACTTTTTTTCTTTCTGGTAATTCGAATATAAAGTTAAAAAGAAAGGTTGATTTATATCTATTGATGTTTAACGTCGATATTGATTTTATTACAGACCGCGTGATTAATTACAATAACATTACATGTTAATATTTCACGAGCAAATGCATCGAATTTTCCGGCAATATAATTTGGAATTGTAAATTATTATGCTATGAAATGTGCGAATCAGATAATTACCAATATCAACTAGATAAACTATAGTAACATATAAAATCATAATTGTCAATATCACATTTGAGAAATTAAATTTACTCCAATTCATTTACTACGTTACGTACTTTTCTAATTTCGCAGTGGACACCTCATGGAATTATATACTTGTACAAATAAATTGCTAGATATGGAAGAAACAATCTTTTTATGTTAATAAATATTTCAATTTCAAACAAAAATACAACTTTATTGGCAAATGAATCTTTTTTCCGCGCCTTAGGTAATATCCGAAGCTTTTTAATGAAGAAATGAAAAAAAAAAAAAAAAAAAAAAAAAGAAGGAAACTCATTTTTGTATTTGTATCTTAGATTACAGTCGCGTCATGATATTCCCCTACCTTTCCCACCCCCGTCCTTTCTTACCGTATGTAATACAAAAAAATAAAAAAAAAGAAAATACATAATAATTA
>JABFQD010003856.1:0-12558 GCA_022817045.1 Psix sp. ZL-2020 | reverse complement strand
TCAGAATCAAGAATCATGAACTTTCAGTTCAACAAAGAAAGGATAAAAAGAAAATTTAATAAGACTGATAACATCTGACTTCAAAACTCTTTTAATAAGGTTTTAAATTCTATGTAACATATAGAATACAAAAAAAAACTTATCTCAATTCACGTATGAGTACATTTTCAAAACAAATTTGACCTTGAGAAAATAAATTTCATTTTAAACATGATACTGTATTCAAAATAAAAACAAACTTAAGACAAAAACAATTTTAAACTATAAATAACATATTATAAAAGTCTTGAATGTGAATGAAAATAGTATGTAAAAGATAAGATTACATCATTAGCTATGTTTATATATAATATCAATCATAAAATCAATGAAAAAGAAGCAGAATACGAATGACGATACTATTTGTATCGTCATTTCCCGAAATATAAAATTGTTTATATTTTTAAAGAAATATTTATAACTTACACCTACAAAAATTTTATTTACAAACAATATTTCGTAAAATGTAAACACGGCTTTTAACCTTATAACAAAGACCTAAGCCTCGAAATTGAAATACTCGAAAGAAACAAAACAATGCATAGTTGCAGACCACAATTCTCTTCGACACAAAAGGGATCTTCTGAAAAAAGTGGCCGTCGACCAATGGCAGTCTCGCGAAGGTAAGTACATGATTTCCCTGCTCAACACAAACAATTACATTCTTTTTTGTTCAATCGGTTAGATCACCCCCGTAAATCGTCCGGCGTCGATTTCCGCGCTGAAAGCGCTGGAGTCCTCGGGGGAACAGAGAAATGGCCATCGCGGATTCGCGAAACAAACGGCTGGAGCGGGTGGAGGGGGCGGCGTCGGGCCCCGACAGTGTAGCTCATGGTGGGGGCGGTTGCTGTATGCAGGGGTCCACGAGATCTCGTCGCTAAGATATCGGGGTGATCTGTGGGGCCCAGTGTGTGGTACCCGTTCGCGGTTCTGCACGCTTTCGCGAGCTAGGCCTGCCCAGGGGAGGGGAGGGGGCCTCACTACGGTCCAGGGACCCTCCAAGGAGCCTCGGGATTGAGACGTCGTGGCCTCTTTGTACGCCGACCGTGATGTCCTCGTATTTACGAGTAACGCCAACGACCATATATACGAACGGCGACCAGGCGGCGCTCCGACCGAGTGCATTTGAATTTCGAAAACACAAAAGAGAAGAAGAGCACGATAGACCGGGCTCGACCTCCCGATATTTGATTTCGAATAACGCGGAGCATTGCTCGTGCGCCTTTATTTGCTTTAATTGGAGACATGGGGTAGAGAAGTGGGCCTTGTCAAGACGAAAAAACATAATTATGGAGTAACCTGGGAGCTCGAGACATACGAAGCTAAAAATTAAGAAAAAAATTATGTTTGGAATTGAAAAGATGAAATAATCACAAAATTAAAGTGACTTTTTTTATTTTGTTTAATAGCGCGGAAAAAAATTCTCAAAGATTTATAGCGTTAATATGAGATGCTATTTGACCTTTCTTTTACCTTAAATTATTAGTATTTGTAAAAGGACTAGGATTATTAAGAGGTGATAAATAATTGTCTACTTGTTTTTCAGTCCAATTATCATGTAACATTTAAATTGAAATCAGATTGAATATTTGTATCAATAGTTATTTATACTTAGAACATCAAAAACTTAATACTAATATTATTATTTGAATGAGAAGTTTATGACGTATCTCTTGTGTTTAAAATTCTTTTAATGTTCCTTTTCGCAAATTATATATATGCATGGGTTTATGTTTCAACATGTAAAGTGATTGATATTTTACTTTTTCACACGATTTGATGACATTCAAACTTCAAAAATATAAAAAATGTCTATGCAATGAAGTTTTTATAATTATTTTATGCAATATTAAAATTAATTATTATTATATAAGATTGTTTGATATATATTATAAATATTGATTTATATAATTGCAAAAAATTGTATATTAACAACTTCAAGAAATTTGAATAAAAAAATGCATGCTTTTGAATAACACTAAAATTCAACTATAGAAAATTCACTAATAATTATTATTGTACTTAGAAAAAATTTGGAATTTCTCAACACTAGAAGGATCAAGCGTTTTTAGGACGACGATAGATCTAACGAAAATTATATGTAATGAATAGAGAATTCTGAAGCAAAAAATGTCTCTATGTTTCTCTTCAGTGAAAGGAACAAAGAAAAACGAAATTATAATAATCTATTTCTAGTTAACATTACTGAAATCTATGTATGTTTTCAATTTCTGTTTACCAAAGCATACAATTTCGCTTCTGTAAAAATACAAACTACAAATAATCTTATTTCCGTCTTAGTTTTTATTCAGCTACACCACAATGCAAGTCAATACTGTAACGCATCCTCATTGATTAATAATGCGTAAAAAGTAATACTTGTGAATGTTTGTGGTTAGCTTGCAAAGCCAGGCAACAGTCCGTGTCCGAATGAAAACGTTGTCTTCCGTAAAATCTTAAAGATTAGTTGCCTACCTTCATTGGTGTCAAGAAAAATTATTATGCTATAAAATTGTATCGCTTCCGCTGGCTTCTCAAACGATTGCAATATAAATATTTCAGAGAAATAAATAGAACAAAATTATCATTAACATAAAAAAATTACAAAAAATAGCAAAACTATCAATAAATAAAAAGCGTATAACTAAAATTATTAATAAATTATTTCTAAATTTATTATCCAAATTATCCAGTATTTCACGACTCATTAGTAGCTAATTAATCAAATTTTATCTGCAGTTTTTAATGATGATAGTCTCATTAGTTAAAATAATCGGACGAATAATCAGACTAATTTTTATCGACCAGTAAAGACGATTAGACATTGATTTTGAGTTGATCATTGAATTAATTATATTTTTCCACCCTTTGTTCACTCCAGGGTGGTCGAAAAGTCGTGTCCGCTAGGTTATGTGATCAAAAAGCGGCGGCCTTTGACGTTGATGACTCGCTCTAATCCGCTAAGTTAGACAAACAAATGACAATGGAGATTCATATCAGACCGGTATATCTGCATTCTGCTCCTGTAAGGTTTAACAACGTTCGTTCGAAATGAGTGATCCGCAACGCTAATTGGTATTAAGCAGTCGGCTTTGTTTGTTCTTCTCCAATTTTGTACTGGGGATTGAACTGCGACCTTGTATAAAGCAAAAAATAATTGAATTATTACGTTATTATTAACATAAATATACATTATTAAGTGAAATTATACTTTCAGTTACTCCGTTTTGATTTGCCAAAATTAATGTGCTTTTAAAATTATTCAGCATTTTTTCGTTCATCCCTTTCATGTTCTTTATTAGAATTCATTATTGACTTTTAAAATAAAAGGTTATTTACTTCGCTAAAATCCTTAAAGTCCTTTAAACAATAAATAAATATAAATAACATAAATTGACTTTAGCAACATTTTCCATTTTTCAACATTTTTATAGCAACATATATTTTTACTAAATATAAGCTTTCTTTTATTGATTCATGCAAAATATGTATTATTCTTCTATGTATTTATTGTTGCGAATCAGTGCAATTTCATTATTTTACATATATGCAACATTATAAAACTTATCACAGTATAGAATTTTTATTCAATATAAATGAGAGGGTTAAGTATATTATTCTTGTACAAAAAATGGTTTCCATTATTCTTTATGAATTTTTTCTGAGAAGAATACATGTTTGTCTGAAATGCCGTTATTTTCCACTAGCTGAATCCATAAAAAATCAAGGTATTAAAAGTCAATAAAAACCAGATTATTTGCATTGCGTTAATTATGTCAGGTTTCAACACATTGTTTAAGTGCCTTGTACCTCATACTTCAAGACAATAAAGAATAAAAGCGCCGACTGCCAGATTCAAATACTTATTCACGACTGATTATATCTTCAAACATCTGGAATCCTCAAATCAAACAACAGTCCACATGTTCTCTAATTAATTCGGTAAAGGTATCGACACTTATAAAATAAAAGTCAGAAATTCTGTGCCAGAGAATGAAAGAAACAAACTATTCAAAATTTGTATAAAAAACCAACTCTAATTCTTAGGTGTGAAAATTTAACAGCGCCATCTAAATTTGAATTGAACCGTTTATTTAAGCTAATTATTATTGACCCAGAATAATTATATGAAAAAGTAAGCTGAAAATGTTTTGTAATTATTTATGTGAAGAATTAAAAATCCAGTTAAAATTGAAGCATACAATTCTTCAAAAAAGCTGTGAAATCGGTAACTAGGGCTTTTTTTGATTTTCGATTGGATACTAAAACAAAAGCAATGAGTTCTTTCAGACACCGATTCGACCTGTCGGATCATCTATTTGGCGCGTCCGATCGACCGTGAAATTTGATTGGTTGCTTCGGTCGGCTCTCACGTGGCGTAATGTTCCGAACGAGATTTCATTACGACGTCTTTTTTCGCTCCTTTTATCGTTTTGATTCGTTTTCTTTCTTCGACTTCTTCCCAGGACTTCAAAAAGTCGAGGTCTTTTGGTTTGAAGCCCGCTGGTTTATTTTATTATTCGATGACTATGAGGACGATATGGCAGCGAAGTTCAGAAGCTGAGAAATATGTATTGGATAAAATCTTTGAAGATACGAAAAGACCGAGGAATGCGGAGTGAGGCTCAAAGCAGCCAACGGGTTCGTGATAACTTCATCAATTATGGCCCTTGATCGTGTATTAATCGACTTGTTGTGATCAAAGATAAATGATTCAGACTGATGTTACCTGTAATTAAAATGAAACACACATTAATTTTCAAGCACACCGTTCATTAATTTAGAACTGTCACGTTAGTAATTTGAATCGGCCAAATAGACCGCTCCATTAATAACGACCGTCGGAGACATGCGTTTCGGCCATTTTTCGACAGGGACCTCGATATTTGGAAAGAATTCACTGAATTTGAATTTGCATTGTGGTTGAGTTGTTTTGGCATGATTTCTGTGAAATACCTGAAAAGATCGTGACAGAGCAATCTGGAAGCAACTTATTGCTCCAGCTATTTTTATAGATTGTTCATTTTTATTCCAGTTGATGATATCGATAACATTCGACATTGATAAAAAGAAACCTTACTTTATAATCCGGACTTGGAAAGGTAAATATATGTGCATATTTGAGAACTTATGAGATTCATTTGACTAATTGGATTATTGGAACTAATTAGTAGTTGTTAGACCGAGAAAAATATGAGGTTGTGTTAGATTTAAAGCTGTAGCAGTTAAAAGAGGGTGGTCAAAAATGATAGAGATTCAAAGGAATAACTTACATTTCAGTTACATAATACCGTAGTATTACAGGAATATTCTCATTCTTATAGGATTGCTTCGGGTATAGAACTTTAATGCATAGAAAGCGCTATAATCTTTAAAAATTGAGATACCTGAGGTACTTTATTTATTGTACAGGCGCTTAAGGTACTTGATGTATTTACGATAAGTTGAGTACTTGAAATACCTTCTATAGCTACTTCAGGTACTTTGACAAGTTACAGTACCTGATGTGTTTAAGGCATGATTCAATGTACTTTAAATTAAATGTCAACCGTGTTTTTCTGATCTGTATTTCAATAATAAAAGCTTTAAAAATTAATTTTATTCTTGTTGTATTTATAATTGTAAGAAAAATACGTTATTTTAAGGTACTTCGTAAATATGACGCACTACTTGAGGTAATAAAAGTTTTGATCCTGAGACGTCAAAAAGACTTGATGCATTTATAGCTGATGAAATAAGTAAAGTACATGAATTTTTGAATGCTTGAACAATTGAAAACAATTGAAGTACTCAAGGTACTTTATATATTTAACACTATTTACAAACCTGATGAAAATGTATCAATTAATACAAATGGCAACGTAAGTATTTATATATATATTTATTATACTTTAAAAAAATTAACTGATTTAAGTCAATTGCGATATATGAAATAAAGTGTAAAAGGTACTTTATATATGTCAGGTCAATATAGCACCTTAAGAAATTTGATGAATTTTAGGTACTTACAACGCTTGAAGCACTCAATATATTTAACGACATTTATGAGGTACTCTTTGTACTACAGAGAATCGGAGCATTTTTAGTACTTCATTCCTAGTACCTAAATCACTTCAGGTACTTAAATTAATACCAGATCTGGTACCACTTCATAACGATCATAGTATAATAAATACAAAAACAAAGGTAATCGTGCATTGTCACTTTTTGATTTTTGAACCAAATTTCCTCATCAATTCCTATTGTTTGATCCGAGGTAACTGTCTGTCTACAGTTAAATCATTGTCAGAAATCAAATGTATCACTTACTGTATTCATAATGTAACACATACTCAAAACAAATAAAAACAAAGAGGAAACACAGACAAGCAAACTTAAGTAATAAAGTAATAAAGGCGACTCTTTTTGTCCATAATATGTTTCCAAGCACACCTTATCCACACGTACAACAGCGTGGAGGTTCGTAAAATCCTAATGAATGCGCGAGCAATAAAAGCTCAGTATGCTTACACGAGCTAAAAGGCGGCAGTTTGCACCGCTTTCTCGCAAGTGTAATCAATAACAGTCGTGTATGACGTGCGCACACTAGCAAAGAAGAAAGACGGTGTTCGCAGGTGTGAGTAGATACGACTAGCCGCCGACAAAAGGCACCGGCTAAGGTCGAGCTACTCTCTCGGCATTTGTTTCTCAAGATACTTAGATCGCAATCTCGTAAGCTCCGGCACCAATGGAGTTTCCGATCAAACCAGTCTTAAATTTTAAGACGCGCCCCTACATCCCTTTGGAAATTAATGTCTCTCTGTTTTACAGAACCAACACTCTTCCAGATCAATATAGAATGCTGCTAAATTTTCTAATTTTCATCGTAAAAATATGGGCTTTACAAGCATGATCATTTTCTCAGGTGTAAAATTTTGGATTTTGTTCGAAAATGGAATTTTTAATGATCTTCAAATAATTGAAATTTGAAATCGGAATTTTGCATTAAAACCTTGTATCAGAAGTTTACCAGTTTAATGCTCATTAAGCGTGATTGGAGCTCTTATCCACCTTGCGACTGCATCTGTAAGTACTAATTATCCTCGCTCGCCCTACAGCAGCCAACAAGAGAGTTGCAAAGTCCAGTTTCAATTCGGGACCAACGCGTGATCAACCAACTAATTACTTTGCGAGTGCATTACACACGTTCTCGATATGCACGTGTGAATTCTCTCTCTTTGCAAGAAACGTTTTTGTACCACTAACACGAGAGCGTCCATTCAGGCACCGGAAATCATTTCACGACTTAATGGTCAAATTTAATTATAACGTACGCCCTAAGATTTCAAGCTTGGACGTTGAAAAACGGGCTCTGGTTCTTCTCGAATGTTACCAATTAATTATTTCCATTTGACTCAGTAAGCTGGTTGGTTAAAATGCAATCAAGACGTTTTTTTCATAACCAACTTCTGAAACATGACATCAAAGAATTGATGCTAAGAACATCCTGACATTTTTATTGGTAATTTGAGTCAATGCTAAAATTTTGTAACAAGTGTTTGAAAAAGCAGCCAAATTCATTCAGAGGAAGAAGTGTTTTAGGGAAGATGAAATTATCAATATTTCACAGTTTAGTGGTTGTAAAGTAAATCATTACATCTCACGTTTAATTGATAGGAATTTAATATAAAATGTAGTAAAAAGGAATATCGTTAACTGTGTTAATAATTTTTTGCTAATTACTATATATATAATTGTATTTGAAATGACATATTTTGCAATGCATCATGGAAAGAACTATGCTCAAAAATAATCTTATCCAATTAGTACCTGATTTATTTTATTTATTCTATTTACCATGCAAAGTTGGGTAGTGCATTTAACTTTAATTACTAGTTACGTTATTTATTCCCTAATTTAGTTAAGTTATTTCACATATAAAACTTCCAGTTTTATTAAATATAAACTTTCATACACATTTTTAATATTTGATATTCAAGGTACCTGATTGAAATTCTGAAAGTTTTTATTTAATGAGAGGAATATGTATTCAATTAATTACCACATTATTTAAGAAACTATATTTAGCTATATTATTCACTAAGTGACTGATTTTTAGGTGACCTGTTCAAAGTTTTATTAAATAGACATTTCAACTAATCTTATTAAAATTTAAATTTAAATATCCTACCCGTATTGGCCAATAAAGTTCATTTCTTTCGATAACTCGCTATTCAATTGTGATTAATCCACCCGTAAAATAGTACGAAGTACCAATATTATACAAAAACTTCAACTTAACTAACTTTTCGAGTTAGTCTCGTTTAGACTCATTAATCAAGTTAGTCTAACTTAATGTGATACCTCTTTTCAAATAATCAAGAATTTAATCAAATTTATTCAAATTGATTTTAACCTATTGCAGTTATTATTAAAACATTTTTTAAGTTCTATTAACTCTTCCATCTATTTTATGAAATTTACTATGTATACTCAACTAATTGATTCGAATGACCTATCATTCATTTATTATATATAAGAATACTTTGGTCAAGTTTTTTTTTATTCAATATCTACAACATAAAACACCATTTCACGGTGTATACTAATTGAACACTAGTTACTTTTTTGTCGTGATACGCTGTTATTAACTCACTTGTTCTGTGAATTTAGTTTTACTCATATAGTGACTAGTAACTTAATTCAGTTACTTTTCAATCGTACTAACCTATAACTTTGAATTCAAATATTTTTGAAAAGTACTTACCTTAACCTTTTAAATAAGTTCGAATTGTCTTTGTAAAATAAGCATTTCCTAGCACCATTATAATCGATCAGGGATGCAAAACTTTGGACTGACCTGTTAAAAATTGCGCTAATTAAAGAATCCTTATGCAGACGAGTACTACACAGCGTCCCATTTGTTTGAAAACGACTTAATTACCAGCGAAAAGTCCTGAATTAATGACAATCGTGGATGCGTATAACTCTTGGTGGACGCGCATTACATAATGCCTTTTCGGCGAACGAAAAAACATGCCGGCCGGCTTTTTCTCGGGGCGCAACAAACAAGTGGAGAAATCGAGACACCAGCAGAGACGAAGACGCGTATCATTGGTAATTGACATGGCATCGAGAATATATAAGCGACGCATCTTATATACATACAATTTAAATATAAGCAAGCGATGTTCGAGCGCGCTCCGAAAAGACATTCGTATCAATTATGGGAGGCGAGTTTCAATGGCCCGGCAGAGGGACAGAACCGTGCCTCTCAAAGGAGCTGGTTCCCTATATATTACGCAGCGGGAGTCTAGGAGGATCTAACTTTCAGCGTCCGTCTCGCTCGCTCCCGTTGTTTCGAACAAATTAAATTAATTTCCGAGTGCCAGGCATTACTCTCTTATGAATTCTTCGGCGGTGCGCCAATGGAGATGTTCTGCCAACTCCGAGGGACCATTAGTAAGGGAGGTTGTTCCCGCCCGAGTCGTTTTGACCCTTTTTTCGCTCATATCCTGTCGTATGTTCCTTTGTCTTGTACCAGCCGCTCGCCATTTCTGCGCGCGCATTATATTCATAAGCCGCATTGAATTCGTTTCAATGTTAAGTACCAGGCCGGAATTTATCTTTGCGACCGAAGAAATGCGTCTCTGTAATAATTAGTACACGGGGCAGTTGTTGCGTGGTTAGCGAAGACGTTTCATTTGAATTTGAATGGGATTGCTGTAGGTGAGTGATCAAGCTCGATTTGCAGACGTTGTGCATTACTTTTTTTGCAATTTCATGACTATTAGCTAGCGATTCCAAAGGCAACTCCAGAGATTCATCAAGGCAAGATCAAATAATGTTGAAGGAGCTATTGGCAAGGCAAATTTTACGACGATCGTCATTCGCGAATAGGCTTTTGCTAATCAGTTTACATTTTCTGAGATTGTAGCGATTGATTTTGTGATTGCGTTGTGATCCTTTCATCGTGGTATTACAATCGTGATAACTATTACTATCTTAATTGATGATACAAATTCATAAAAATTTTCATTTTAATATGTTGAACTTTTTAATATGCTATTAATAATATATTGGCAATATATTATATATATTGTTATATATAAAATATATGAAAATAATTCATTGGCTATATGTGTTAATATTGTCACATGTTTACATTAGTATTATATCTACAATATATATATTAAAAATCACAATATATCTACTATAACGGTAGTAAATAGAACTACCAAAATATTGCATTTTTTGTGTATAAGTATATCTTTCTATAAACAACTTGCAATCACAGACTACCTGATTTTGGCATCTCTCGCAGACAAGAAATGGTAATAATAATAATAGTATTAATAATAATAATAATAATAATAACATATATAATAATAATAATAAACATATAATATTTATGTAATAAAATATATACATATGAAATATAATTTATTCATTTTCTGTAATTTATAAGCCCATTAATATATAATATTTTTATATACTGTCACTAGATATAGTTAGTATATTCTTTAATAATAATTTATATATAATCTAGGATTGACACATAACGTATATCAGATGCATGCAACAGAATATAATATAACTCAGACAGGTCAGAAAATATGACCATGTAAAAATCAGCACAAAGTTTATACCTCAACGATATATTTTACTACTGATAAGTTTTGTTATTATACTGCTAATTTGATGTTGCTATTACAATATTGTGATATTGATATTATCAACAATAAAAAATAATCATATTTCAGACGACAAATTTGATCTAAAAATATATAACAATATATATAATATATATGATTTATATTTACTAACAGTTTCACATGAAACTTAATTGTTTTCAAAATAATAACATATTCTACATTGATCAACATACCTACTTTTTCAAAATTCATACTGCTACTCTATTGTTATACATCATTTTATCATAATATGCATCGTATATTATATATATATCATAAATAAAAAACTATTGAATAATAGTTTTATGTCGCGTAGTTTTACAATTATAATGAAATAAAATAAAACGAGCCACATTTGTACAGTGACTTTCATGAAATTAGAACAGATCACTTCTCTTTAAATCAAAAACTGACTTAGTGTAGTTTTTTTTCAGTACTTTTCCAAACACAATATGTCAATTATCAGTTTTGACAATAGCATTCAACGTGCCAGTTATTTAGAACCTTCAGATGTCGGTTCCTACTTTAGTCATGCGGAAGTCGAATATGTCGCCAAGATGCCACTCTGTGTCTGACTGTGGTCATTAAAAAAAAGTCAAAGAACACTTCAACCTAGTGTGACGTCTTGAATGTCAAAGCTCAACTGCGGCATCCGAGACACCTCACAAGCGGCATAGCGTGACTGATACTGTGAAAACAAATTAGGACCGCTTGATTAAACGTTGAGTAATTTAGTGCCACGAATATATGCAAATGTTTTCATTGCCGCGTGATTCGAAGATAAGATTGATTGCGCGGTTATACCAAAGTGTGCTTCAGGTATTTTTTATTCGAGTATACTAATGACTCGATGTAGAAGTGATGAATTATTAATTTCAATTGTGTGGAAAGAACGAAGAAATGCAGACTCGCGTAGTGGAACGTTCCACGGAAACTAATGTAATTAGCGAAATTTTTTTGGCAATCTTAATTATGGAAGAGAATTTTTAACCACGTTTCAAAACAAAAAGCGATCGAGTTCAGTTTGCTTGATTTTAATTGACTTCGCTTCCATTTTATCATTTGAATTCGTTTTTTACGATGCGTACATATAGCGAAGAATTTTTTAGTGCTCAAGAAACGTGTTTTCATTTTTAATTTATGTTTAACAGGATTATCGCGATATTGAATATATAAGTATATGTGAACAAATCATTTGTATTATTATTGTTTGATTTAAAAGTTATGTTATGAGTGATTAATTTGCGCACAGTTCACCATTTTATCGATAATTGTGTCTTTTGATGTTGATAATTATATATATAATAATTAATCAAAATAGTTATATATCGTGAATACGCAAAGAGTATATTGAAAATGCTATATATATTGCTACTATTTTTTTAAAGGAATGACAAATAAATATATAAATATTCTTAAGATAAAAATGAATTCTATGATGTTTAATTATTAGAGTTCAATATAAATATTAACATTCAGATCGATATAAAATCGAAAATAATACAATATTATGCATTTTAGAGAATAACGATTTTAAACTGTATCGCATCTCCATCACGATTTAAAACGTATTGTTTTTTTATATTGCTAATTAATATATAGTATCCGTATTATTAATTTACACTATATATATTAATATTACATTTGTTAATATATTTTTTTAAATATTGTTAATTTATTGGTATATTAATGATATACTATCACAAGTATGCTACCATAACTATCTTACTTCGCTAAAAAATAAAAAAATTATTCGTTTGAAACTAATAATTTGTAATATAACAAAATTATTTTGATGTTCTTTTAAGTATAACGTATGCTTTATTACATGTATAAGAAACTGTCG
>JABFQD010003855.1:0-12560 GCA_022817045.1 Psix sp. ZL-2020 | reverse complement strand
TTCTTTAAAAAATAATAACAATAATTGTTTTAAGTAATTAAAATAAGTTATAAAATTGTAACGTTTTAATTGTTAAATTGAATTGAAAATCAAATAAATAAAAATAGATATTAATGTTTACTTAAGTAACAGTATTGAAAGAAATTAGAAATTACATAAAAATAATTAATAACACGTTAACTATTTTTTTCATATGATTGAATACAACCCAAGTACATATTATAAAAAATTCTTATGTTAATTTAGACTAAATAAACTTTTATTGTTAAATCCATTAATTGATTTTCTAAAAAACCTGTAAATTACATTTAAAACTCCACGGTCCAACTCCGCGTGTTCCAAAACCTTTAATTTAGATTGATGTGTTCTCAAAAACTTCAACGTCAATTTAAAAATTTTCACCACTTCAATTAATTAATTAACTTTTAAGTGATAATTATTTTTCTTTAATATAAACATTTATTCCATTTATTTTAGCAAATGTATATTTATATTCATATATTTAAAAGTACACACACATACATATAACCCGTTTTCCTTATGAAACTAATAATAATTTAATATTAAATATTTAAAAGATTTTAAAATTTATTGAAAAATAATTAAAGTGTGAAAACTACTTATTATTACAATTGATATTTTCCAAATTAATTAACTTTTCCAAATGTGTTCCTAAAACACATTCAGATAGTTTTATATTTTTGCGTCATTCTCTAATTCCTTTCAGTAACCATAATAATTCCACTCAAATCCATTTTTAATAACGGAAATGAAACTACTATAATTTAATTATTTTTACTTGTTTTCATTAAATTGTTTTTAAAAAAGAAACCGTTTAAACGATGTCCCCTGTTAAGCTCCATTAATAATCTTTTCAACCAACAACAAAAAACGCATTAGTAATTTAATTGTTGTTAGTTTGTCACTACATTGTTTTTGCTCCAGAGAAAAAATCACTTAACTTTTCAAACCACTTAAAATAAATTCTTTTTTGACTAAAGAACTAATTGAAAGACCATATAATATATATATTGTTCTTGCAAAATTATAATTAATTAATTATTTGTGTCTTGCCATATTCACAAACACGTTGGAATTAATTCGATTACGCCCGCGTGGAATAACCTAACTTTAATTCACTAGCGACATAAACGAACATATTAAATTGACTAGTTTGCTACATTTATTTTAAATTAATCATTATTTTGTATGTGTTTTTAACCCATTGAACAATTTCAATTAAACTTTCAAATTAAATTTATTTAAACAACGTGTAACATAATTTTAAGTATGAGAACAGTTCGATCCTAGAATGCGTTCCTAAAGACAACTATAAAAATTCAACTTGACTATTATTCAATTCCAATTAATAAACTAAGTAAAATAAATATTCAAGTAAATAATAACTATTAATTAACAACTAATAATTCTCTTTTATTTTATTAAATTAAAACACATTTAAATTTTGCTTAACTGATTCGCGATCATTTTAAAAGTGTTCCAAAATACCTTTCGAATTAAATTTAAATGAATAAATTCATAGTTCTTTATTACAATTAAAAGTATCAAATAATTTTAACGATTATGCAAGTTGAATCTTATTTATAAAAGCATTCCGAATTTCTTTATTGAATTATTATTTTCATTTTAAGAATAAATAATTTTGTTCTAGCGATAAATTTATTAATAGATCCAAAATCATCTACTTTAATAGATTCTTAAATAATTTCAGCAACTCAAATTATTATTAATTAAAAAATTCAATTCAATTTTTCATTATCTCGACTCTTTTTTTGGAGTACCAATCTCTTGAGCTTAGATTTGTAGCAGTCATACAAAACCCCAATTATAAATGTTACCTCGGACGTAACAGTATGTAAATAACATAATTTACGATTATTAAAATTACTTTTGAATTTTGTTAAACAAGAAAATTGACAAACTTTCTTTAAATATTTAAATATATATGTCTTTATTTTGCTGTTTTTTGTTATGTCAAACTTAATCAAAAAGTAAAAGCAATCTCAAATTTAATATAATATATCATTTTTTATTAATTGTAATAATTATCTCAATGGGATAAAAGTGTTGAGTTACTTATTGCATTTCTCCCCGCAATGCGCTCAGCCATTCATTCTCGAAATATGATGTAAAATTTCAACAATGGATTCATGCTGTCAATAAAGTAAAACATTTATATTATAACGTAATGTGTCAATATGTAATTATTTTCGAATAAACTTTTTATTTCATTTCTATTCAAACTGTTTTCATTATAATAATCGGATTATCGAAAAAAATAACAAAGCAATCTAAAATCAATATAAAATAAAAACTTTCATGCCACTGAGATAAAAAAATAATTTTATATTTCCCATAACAATAACTGTTACATTTTAATATATTAATTTCATTTCTATTTTAATTACGACTGCAGTAGTTGGTATCTAATTAATTCTACATGTATCGTTGCCTTGAGAAGAATAATGAATATTGTTTTATAGTTAAGGAAAAATGCATATTTTATACGAACTGCTAGGCGCCGTTTGATCGTGCAATGACATGGCATTCTTACTCGATAAATACTGCCGACCTGCACGTGTGGCTTTAGTTTACCTCGGGACTATTTTTCATTACTTATGGAAGTACTTACGGAAACAATTGTAGCGAGTTCCATCTGGCTTCGATTCTGGCTTGTATCCCGCGCAGCGAAAAGTTAAGGAAGTCCAATCAGTGGTGGACACGTGAACTAACGGGAGTTAAACGAAGCGTTAATTGACTTAGGCGTGCATACCAGCGCGAAGTAAACTGGCCTGCGCGAGCAGTGGCACACGAAGCATATCTGGTAGTACGGCGTAGGTACACCCGCCTCATACACGTCACGAAACGGGAGAGATGGAAGAAATGCGTCACAGAACACGGGGCTGAAATAAGGAATGCTTTAAGCTTCATGTACAAACTTCAATCGGGAAAACTTACGTCTGAAGTAACCTTAAAGACCCTTCGAACAGCACTGCCAAGCACTTTATGAACGTCCTCGTACCAGACGACGTGATCGCGAACCACTCGCCCGAACAACGAAACAGTAGAGACAACGTTAAGTTCCTGCCTGAGACCGAGGACTCTGCAAGCAACGGAACTTAAGGTCGCAGGTTCTATCGCGAACCACTCACCCGAACAACGAAACAGTAGAGACAACGTTAAGTTCCTGCCTGAGACCGAGGACTCTGCAAGCAACGGAACTTAAGGTCGCAGGTTCTATCGCGTCGCTTTAAAACCGTTAGGCGCCAGTATCCGATTTGATCGAGGTAGAGATTGCGAAGGTAACGTCGGGAGTAATACTTAACATGCTTACGCGCGTGTGCAACGGCTGTCTCAAGTACGGTGTCTTTTCATCGATATGGAAAGAAGCATTGCTGCGAACTTTCTTAAAAGGTGGCAATAAGGATCCTCGGGATGCGAAATCGTACAGGCCGATTTGCCTGTTATCGTTTTTAGATAAAATTCTGGAGAAGCTAATAAGGCTGCAACTTAACTCGACAGTCATGGCACCGGAAATGATGTCTTCCAAACAATTCGGGTTTATGCCCGGAAATTCAACGGAGGATGCCATAGTTGAGCTGAGAAGGTTTATGGGCGTCTCTGAAAAGATATACACGGTCAGCCTGCTCTTTGATATCTTGGGAACCTTCGACAACGTCTATTTTTATCGCATTCGCGGATGATCTGTTAATGGTCGTCAACGGTAGCTTGAGAAGAAAATTTAAATTGAAGGGTCAAGCCGTCACGGATCTCATTAATCGGTGGTGTGCCGGGGCTAAACTTAAACTCTCCAAGGCTGAGACGGAAGGAATCGTCTTGCGTATCAAATGAGATCGTCCGCCCCTATTGGAACTGGTGCGTAGGGGGGGCGAAGTTGGGGGCACAGTCCGCGCGAACAGACGAATTGATAGGCAACATAGACAACCGCGAAAACCAACACTCGATCGTGCGCCGATAATTCGACTTAACAGAAAGTCGATCAAACGTTCAAACAGAGCGTGCGTTATCTAGGCGTCCACTTCGACCGCCAGATGGGTATTGCAACTTATTACAAGTACCTAACGAAGAAGCCGGCTTTCTATTCTTTAAATTGCCTCGATTAACTAGGGCCAGTTGAGGTCTCGCTTACGCCGTACTTTGAATCATTTACCGAAATGTATTCGACCTACGCGGCGGTCGGGTGGTCTGATCTCACACGCATTTGCGACACAAAAGTGCTCAATGGAGCACAGCAACGGGTCTTAATTAAAAACTGACGGAGAAAATCATGCGACCTAACATCTCACAGCTTTAGTGAGACAATTTTCCTGAATGTTCCAAAAAAACGTTGTTTATCTATTTTACTTCAACATTTATATCCGTGGTATCCGGAAACATTTTCTATGCACGGGACCCTTGGTATTGCGTTTCGGCCCTAATGGTGCAACAGATTCCAATGTCCTCTGCTACGTCTTTGACATCCATAAGTTCCTCTACATCCGCAATCGTCATTTACGCTGGTAGCACGGCTGCAAGATACGCTTTTCTATAACTCATGGTTCGTCAACGACAGTGAAACCTATTAGCACACCTATCACACGCTTCTTACGGCAACATGTGATTGGCTGCTCTACCGAAAATTTTTGGTTTCTAGGGTTCTTCAAACAGCTTTCTGCTTATATCTAGAGCACTCAAACGGCTTATTACCGGGTGACTAACCGGTAATTAATAATTGTGTTATAGCCCTTTTTATGCTCATTTGGCGCTATTTACAAACTGTCATTGTTACTCAGCGTTGCATCGACTGACACCTGATAAAATGCTCACTCGCTAGGAACTTGTATACTTTGTTATTATATAGATATAAATTATACCGTTTAGCTGTCACAAAAAGGAATTCCGTATATGACACTCATCAATTTCGTTGGAGTTAGCATATAAAACGGGATTGACCTCTGCAGGTAACGTGTTACTATCGCGTTATTGATAATTTTTTTATATTATATTTATTATGATAGGTTTTTCTGCTAACAATTGTTTGATCTGTTTCTAGGGCTGCAAATTTCACTAGAGGGATAATTTATACGTTGTATACTTTGATAATACTGCAATGTGAATTACGTACATAAATGTCTGTTTTGACATTATCGTAATCATATGAAAATCATCAGCTTTAATCTTCGCTTAATTTCTGTCAAAGGTCTCCTCTATTTTACTGCAGTTGAGGCTGAATTGTTATTCACTTAACCGTAATTCATATTATAATTCAATCTGCGTTAAATTTTACTTGCGCTACAATAATTTACCAGCCATTTGTACACAATCGTCGGTTATATTTTTTGGGGTTTGATATATGTAACTACACAATCCTACACATTGTATGAGAGTAAAATATGGCATATTAAAAGGGAAATATAAATACAAATAAAAAGCATCAAGTAATGAAACATTAAAAGTCTAAGAGAAAGTATAATCGAAATTTTATTTAATTAACATTTTATATTGATATGATTGTTCGTGAGCTATGACGACGTAATATTAATTTTTTTTACTATTTTATTGTATTTATTTGACGAACAATTTTTACTTTAAACATTTTTTGTTTTCTTTGTGCAATACTTTATTTGGCTCTTATTATATTTTTACTGATTTTTATACTATCGTCATCAACATTATTTTTCGCTGTTTGTTTTTCATTTTTTGTTTAGTTGGTTGCATTGTTCGATTTGTGCTTTGAATTTGTTCAAGGTACTTACAGTTTTAATGCTAGGTTCTTTAATACAATATTGTTACATAAAAGAATTTATAAGAGTTTGTATTTAATAACTCTGTAAACTTATATAAATTTGTTGCGTTCGCGTCTAATCGGTTTGTTATCAAAATTGATGCCTGAAGTTTCCGATGCTTTGCAAAGGGCGTGAATGTTTTTGTTTCGATACGGGGACGCCAGTTTGAGCTAAATTCACGTTTATTATTCGTTTTTATTTACCGAAAATTAATAGGAAAACCAGCGTTGTTAAATATAAGAAAAAAGGTCGAGTTTTCCGAATAGCGTCATGAGGTACTCTCTGGATAGAGAATACCTATGTGCGGGGAGGGGTGCGCGACGGGTATACCAGTCACCGGCTTCCAAAAGGGCGATACATGGCCTGAATTAAGCGTCATCAAACGGTGGGTTTGTACTCGATCAACGCTGTGGCCGTTTATGTTGGGTTGCCTTGCCGAATCGAGCGATCCGTAGTTGATCGCGGTGGCATAATGCTGTATAAAATTTTTCTGTCATTTTTATTGATTTACTATCTGCATTTATTTTTTGGTGTTTATGTGCGCTGCCAGAATATTTTAATTTATAATTAATTCCGACGTTTGACTATGTAAACATATATTTCTTTGTTATTATATTATTGTGAAATCGCAGTATTCATAATTGTCACAGATTCTCCCATCTATCTTGTAAACCAGAAAAGTTTGTAATTAATAGTCGTGTTGTGGGTTGCAATATTTGATATAAAAATCTTCTAGACCAGCGTGGCATGAAACGCAATCGAAATGGTAATCGTGTTTTGTTTTACCCGTTGAAGGTCATGCTTCTGATTCACCATCTGACATCGCTTTGTCTGATTTATACGCCTCGATGGAAACTGTTGCTTCTAAAGTAACTAGCCTCGAAAATAAATTTAAGGACTTTAGGACAGACGTAGCCAACCTTCATAGTAAATTTAAAAACAAGCTTAACTTTATTGCGCGGGATATAAATCGGATGTCGTCAGGTCTTAATGCGTTAAGCTTGGAGGTTTGTGATATTGAGCCTCGTGTAACCAAAATGCAAAGAAGCACTGTATCAAATTCAAATCCACAACTAGAATTTTCCATGAATCGTAATTTCGAACTCATTT
Source organism: Psix sp. ZL-2020 (assembly GCA_022817045.1). Lineage (NCBI taxonomy): Eukaryota > Metazoa > Arthropoda > Insecta > Hymenoptera > Scelionidae > Psix > Psix sp. ZL-2020. The sequence continues at coordinate 5,643 of JABFQD010003855.1, read as the reverse complement.
TTTTTTACTTATCAGACGAACTTTCGAAAAACCCACGTAACACCATCTTATTGTTTGCTAAGTCCCTTGGCGATGACTTTGCATCTTGGCATGTATGCCTTTCATGTGTTTTATATAGTCAGAATAAGCACAATCGTATGCTTTTAATACATTTTGTCTCATCTGACTTTCGTGCTTCATGGCTTCGTGCCAAAAGAAATTATCATTCTCTAATTTGTATGAATTTGAAACCAGATCAATCAGATACACCAGTTTCATAAACGAACGTACTATTAAGACCAAGAGAGCATTGCATAACGAAGGGAGGCTGGTTTCATTCCTACCTTTAGGAACGCAAATAAATGATTCGTGCCCTTAATGGTTCAATTTCAAATTGGCATGTTTTTGACCTCAGTATTCCTCAAAGATCCGTCCTTGGCCCCTTACTCTTTTCACTTTATACAAATGAATTACCCAGCACCCTTAAGCATATGTCTCATGTGATGCATGCTGATAATTTAATCATCGTGGAAAAGCATATGATCAAGTTAGAATGTGAAATCAGCTGCTCAAGTTTTTAGCAAAAAAACAGTTAAATTTCCGGAAACTGATTACATTTTGGCTGGTACAAACTATATAACATAATCAAAGAAGAGAACAAACCAATCAGTCAACCAACCAACCATCCAACCAACAAAGCTATAAACCGAACAAACAACAAACCAATAAATTAACAACGTTACAAACCAACAAATTAACTAACTAACAAGCCTACCAACTAATCAACCAACTTACCGAAAAACAAGCAAACGAGCCAACGATCAGATGAATACTAGAACAAACAAACAATGGAACAAATGGGCAAACCCATAACTAACAAACAAGCAAACTACGTAACCAACGAAGCAGTAAATTACCCGTCAACCAACCGACAAACAAGCTAACCAAAAAACAAGCAAATTATTAAACAAACAATTTGAAAACTAACCGATCACTTGACTAACTAAAAAATGAAACAATCAACATACACACAAAATAATACACCAGCAAAACAAGAAACAGGCAACTCAATAAAATAATAATCTAACAAACCAATAAATAAAATCCAAATACCAACTTACTCACAACTCCACAAATCAACGAACCAACACAATAAATAATATTGAATGAACAATGATTAAAGTAAACGAAATTATGTTATAATTTCAAGATATAGCTAAACAAAATAATGTAAATCATTACTGCAGCTTTAAAAGATTTTAAAGTCTGATTTACTTTTTTAAAAAATAAATGACTGGTTTGATTCTAACAACGCAAAATTTTCTTCACCTCCCATTGAACCACTGAAAGAGTCTTAAAATCTAGTAGTGCGCATAATGCAGGATACGGCAGAATTATTAGAATAGCATCATCTATGGTTGTAATTGGTAAATCATACATATTTTAAAGATACCTTATCGTAAATTAATTAAACGATAACAAAAATAACATTTTTAAATCAGTGCGAAATTGTTAATTGAGTCATACACGACTTATGGGTATTAAAACTATATAAAACAAATGAACACACTAATGCATATGCATTATATTATTTTTTCAGATAAAATCATCGATAATAATGTTTTGGTAGATCACCTCAATCTCGACACAATGAAACCAGTTAAAATACCTGCGTCATTAAATATAAAAAGCACGACAGAATCGTTTGTAGACTTGTTCACAAGATTAAATGACAAGTTTAAATTCAAAGAGTTGCAAGGTATTTTTTTAAATCACATTGTCTTTGAGAACATGATTGGGCAACTGCAGATGGTAGGTTACGAGAATAATTCTCCCACTGCCGAACAATTTAACGGTTAGTTAGAACTCGATCACTCAACAACAGCAACGCTCTAATTAAAAGCAAACCTAACTGCACAACTGTTATTAGCAACAGTTAAACAATAAAATATAAAAAATAAAAAATAACTATAAAACCGCTTTTATGGTTCGAATAACCAATAGCTGTTGGTCATTTGTACGTAATGCCTGTGAATAGAACATGAATTATTTATTTATTTATTTAGTCAACGGGAATAACCCTTTAAAAATATCAAAAACATTAAAGAATATACAGAGTGTTTTTTTATCTTGAGACAACTTAATATCTTGAAAACTACGAATCGTGTCAAAAAATGTTTTGAATACAATTTCTTTGTTTCAGATGGGGCCTATTGGATAATACCAATCCCAACCTGTCACCTCCACCCCCTGGGGGTGAGGATGGGGCAACTTGCGAATTTCAAATGGAAACTCCTATTTTTTATAGTGGATTCAGATTTTCCAAAAAAAATACGTACATTTTATTTTAAAAATTTTTTTTGTTTTTCAGTAGATGGCGCTGTAATCGTAAAAAATACAATTTTTCGCAATTCTGGTGAAGTTGTACCAGAGGCTGAGAAAACATGATGGTATTTTTAAGAATCTTATCAGTATTGATAAGAGTGAGCACCCCCTAACCGCTGATAGAGAGCAGGGGGGAGGGGGACTTTTGATATTCAAATCGAACAAATTTGAAATTGCTATAACATTCTTAATAACATTCAAAAGTAAATGAAATAGGTCTAAAAAGGGATAACTCTTCCAAAATCTTGTTGCTAAATCGTTTCAAAATAAATAAAAAAATAAGTTTTTGAATATTTGTAAAGTTTTTAAACATAAAATATTGATTAAACATGGCGAGAGGACATCGGAAAACGAGTGCATCTTGTGTATGCCGAAAAGTTCAACAATCATATTTTTAAATTGCGTATCTTCACTCTTTGTTCTGCTTCCATTGCGAGCACTTCGGCTCTCAGTTTATGGTCTGATCCCATTGGATGCACATCTTTCAGTTACTTCACTTTTGTTTGTCAGTACTGCAGGCATTAATAATCGAAGTAGTCCTGATAAATGTATCATTCCGGCCAAGGTGTGTCCTAGCCGGACGAATAAAGTAACAAAATTTCTCGTACAGAAGGTGTAAGACCATGTAGTATTTTTCATTTATAATATTTTAACCTATAATTTATTTCATTCTTTTAATATATTATTATTCTTATTTTTGGTTTTATTTCTTTTATGACAAACCTCCTAATATTATTGTATATGTATTGAGTGTCTTGTGGTTTGATATCTGTGTTTGTTATAATAGTCGTTGTCGAGTATCCGAGCTTGAGCTTAGTTTTAGTTATTTCTGCGGATTGATGATTAGTAATTAAGAATCGATTTTTCCTTGAGATTGATCTCTAGGTTTATCTGAGTTTTACATAAAACATATTTTTTTAGTATTTTACATAATCAAATTGATTCTGGTTACAATAATAACATTACAGCTCCTCAGATTTCGTTCACGAAGGTCGTCCAGTAACACTTCCTGGTCAGGAGCCTTGACACTAGTAGATAAACTGGCTTCCAGGACGTTCGAATAACGCTAACAGCTTCGACTCATAGTCATCCAAACACGCTGCCAATTGTCCCAGAGCAGCATTAAAAGATGTAAAAATATCATTCTTCATACTATCCATGCGCTCTAGAAGGTTGTTATTGTACTCAGAAAGTGTTGATTTAAGAACTTGTATTGAAACTGCATCACAACATCTCTTAAAAATACCAGTTGATGAAACTGCCAGAAGGTCAGCACAACCAGGGTGGTATTTTCTCTTGCAAGATTTGCAAGAAACATATTTTAATGGTCGAACTGAAATCCTTTCGGCAGCTACCACAAGTATCTGTCCCCAAAGATGGTACACAAGGTGATTTGGGAGAGCCGACCGTCGAGATCATTTTCAAAATGCATCCAACAAAGATAGCAAATGTACACTAGAGTGTTCACAAAGTCGACTCTATGCTCAGATGTCACTGAGTGAGGTTGGTAGTATTGTCCAGTTGTACTGCTACACTTTCGGTGGGCAGTATCGTAACAACACTAGCAGGACCCCAAAGAAAAAAGCTCCAACAATGACAACCCAAATAGAAAATGCCTTATCAGGGGCTCAAAAAGGTGCTAATAATATTAAGTATATTATCAATCACCGAGCCCTCACACCACTCTCAAGATATTGTTCGTTTAAAAAAAAAGCTTGAAAAAAACTAATCATGATGCAGAATATAAATATAATTATTTAATTTTGTTGTATTAATAAATTTGAAAATACAGAATTAATATTATATTCACATAAGCATCTTTAATAGTTAATGACATATAAAAATTCCGGATTTGACATTTATTTATCTTTTTATTTCATTTTAACGGAAATTACCCTTTATACAATGTAAATTTAAATAAAAGACGAGATACACAATCTGACGCTAAGAAAACTTACAAATATCAAATCTGAAGATATATTAAATTAATTGTGTAATGACCACACAGTATTGGACAAATTGATATCTCGATTCAGATACATGTTAAAAAGATCTATCTCGTTATTCAAACCACTAGCTATTAATAGAAGCCTATTTACGGTATCGTTTTTTCCAAACATTATTGCTATTAAGAATAGCCATTTATTACTTGTTAATTAAAATTTTGTATTTAAAACCAGGTTCTTATCAAGTAACATACAACTCAAAAGCTCTAAAGTTTATTTCATGGTAAGTAAAACCAGATTCTTGGCAAATCGAGAAACCTGGTACTCGTCGCTTTTATCGCAAGCAATTCTGTTTAAACAGACAGTTTTTTAATTAAGACGACAATGTAACTAGAAAAAGGAGGCATTATTAAATGAAATTCAATATAAATAGGATTAGAAAAACTCATTATCGTAGTCAAAGAGTTAAAAACATTAAAAGAATTATTCAATTTGTAAATAATTATTTTACGAACCAGTACTGGAGTTCCCATGTTCAAATGTGTTAGTAACTAAAATATTGTTAGTGAAACTTTAAAATTTGATTAAAAAGTCCATGAATAAATCATAATCAGAATCTAAAGTCCTGATGGAGTCTTCGCACTGAAAAGTTTAAGTTAAAAACATGTAATTTTCTGATCTTTCACGTGCTCTCGTTATCAATGTAATAAGACTTCTCATCATCATAGCTCTTTTTATCTGAGAGCACTTAAAAGACAAAACGGGGGTGTGTAAAAATGTGTGGTTTGTGTAAAAAAATGAAATTATATGAAATGAAGAAAACGACAAAAAAGAATAACTAACGTATAATAGAAATTGACATGAAAAATAAGGAAATCAAAGGAAATATGACGAATTAAATAAAAACAATTTTAAGAAAAAAAATTTTTTGTCAGCGGGTGCTGAACTTCAGCCACATGAATAATGAGAAAAAAATTAATATTTTTTTATTTATATATATTCCTGATTGTGAATAATTGAGGTTTATGTTTACACTCCAGCTTGATATACGGAAACGAATAGAATTTTTCCGCCCCTGCATAGTGATCCGCTTCCCTTCGCTCGCTTTCTCCCCACTACTGCGCGCGTTCGAAGAAAAATGTGCGCGTTTTAACGAAACTTTGTCTACTTTATATACTTATATTTTATATATACATGGAAAATATACTTTTATGACAAACATTTTGCTGTTCTACGTATATGTGAACATAAGTATTAAAATATATTAAAATACAATAATACATATATTTTTAATATATTCTACATATATTCGAAATACATCTCATTTATAAAA
>JABFQD010003854.1:0-12561 GCA_022817045.1 Psix sp. ZL-2020 | reverse complement strand
ATAAACGCCTGGAGGGCGCACTGTCAACACCTATAGTCAATTTAAATTGAGAAAAATGCTATCGACATCTTCACAAATGACTAACATAGATCCTAGTTTTATACGAAATACTGAAACTAAAAGAAATATAATAACTCGCCCTTTATATGTCCTTAATGCAGTTAAAAAAGGAAAAAGAAATTGTGGAATTTTTCTGAAGCTTATGAAAATACCGTTACTCGTATTTTATATTGTGTTTTATATTACTCGTATAACATGCTGCACCTTTGGAATTTTATACTGCGTTAAACATTCAACGTGTATATAAAAATAGAAACAAATATGTCATCATACTTTATAATTCAGCTTAGCTATATTTTATGCAGTAATTTTCGAGAAATGTAAGAATCATTTTTAAATAAGAAGACTAGCAATTCTTTTACATTAATTTTCATAGAATCAGCGTGTTTCGCCCAAAATTTAGAGACTCCGACTAAAGATAATGTAATATCGCAAGCAATATATTCACTTGAATGTCGAAGATATTTACGACTTTTAATTTTAACTACTATTACTTTCCAGACACAACTTGCTCTATATCTTGAACGCAGAAAAGTTCGCAAAAATTCTCAAACGTCAGTTTTTGGATTTAAATTCTGGTTACGGTGGTATCGGTCATAAATTTTGCAACAAAATTTCATGGAACTCCAAGTTTTTAGTTTTAAGCAGTAAAAACGATGCAGGGTGTAGTTTGATGGGTGATAATGAAATTATGAAACTTTCCGGTAATCTAAATGAATCGCGTTTCTTTACAACGAAAAGAAGTAGTAGAATACTTGAGAAACTAATTGATAGTTCCATCAAAAAGTAGTGATAGTTAAAAAAGCACTAAGGATAATAAATAATAAAAAAACGCGCAAAATACGAGAATAATAAATATTGAATTACGAAAGTTTATTTTAGTAATAAAAATTATTCATTTAGAAGAAATTAAATTAAAATCGAATTAATAAAAATCTTTTGCAACTAACGTAAAATCTTTTATTAAAATTACCTCAACGAAATATATGAAATGAAATTAGTTTTTATCAAATAGCAATGCAATTTATTTTTATATCTCTATAAATTGTCAATTCAGCAAAAAAAATTTAGAACCTTTACAACACCCTCTAAAAAAACTTTTTATTACTCTTCAAAACTATCACAAATTTTTTAATAACCTTTATTTCAAACTTGACAAAAAATATTGCTGTTTCCCATTAAAAATCTCTTCCCAATTAAGTTTCATCAGCCTGAAAAAATAAAATTATTTAAAATTAAAATTAATGATTCTTTTTTATAAAAGCATTTTTTACAATAAAATTTTAACAAAAGTCATAAATGGGCAAAAATATTTTCGAACTAATAAATCAGGAAGCTTTTAAGAATATTAAAAATATTTATGTAAGTGGTAAATATTTGTAAAATTCAAGTTCAAAAACATTTTGAGTATAGGTATATACGTATAACGGTAGAAGGTGCAATGATTGTATACCTTCCATAATAGCATCTGTTCGAATCTGTTAAATCTACTACTGTTCGCGTCCTAGATATGAAAGTCTCAAGTGAACAATCGATACTATTTTCTTTTGCGAATGAAGAAATAAAAAAGTACATGTGATGAAATTCATAACACAGTATGAAAGAATTCTGATCGGTTAAGCAGCTTGCTTAGTGGACACAATATTTCTCTTCGAGAGCATTCAATTTTCTACAAAAATATTGAGGGGAAACTTTTTTCCCATTTATTATGCGAATTATACGATTTTTCATTGCAAATCAGCCAGTTTTTATCATATTATTTACAAAACAACACTTTTACTATGCAATTTTTTGCATTTTTTCTCAATGTAAGCGACATCATATCAGTAATATAACACGGATTATACTCCGTATTATGCACTATGCCTTATCCATATTTCGTTAATCCATAAATATTTAGGCACAAAAATAGACCTAGAGACGAAAACTTTGTTGAAATTTTTATGTTTCAATCAATGTAAATAATACATTTCTTTTGAAAAATTAGCTTTTACTTTTATCATGATTCTCATAAACAACGTCGTTAAAATAGAGAAAAAATATAAATGTTTGTAAAAATATTTAGATAAATTATAACATGTTAATGAAATTTCAAGGTAATATTGCTACCTTGTTAATTCGCTAATATCATTTCACTGTAATTATAATTAAATAAATGATTAGTTACGTAAAAACTGGAAAAACATGTGTTAGGTTCAAATAAATTTTCTTCGGCTGTTCATGAATCCTTCATAATTCATTACCGCGGTTAGTCAGTTAATTTATAGGCCACTTTTGCGTAGTTTATGAGTACCACTTAATAAATTATGAAATGACGAAATGTGTGCTCTAGTGTCTGTATGAATCTTGTTTGTCAAGACCGATCAACATCTCTTTATGCGTTCATTCTCATTGAGCGAACCAATTGACAATTCACATTATTTTTCCAAGATATGCAGTTCCTGCTGGACATAATTTAACTAAGTCAAACAAAATGTTCTATATATAGATCAGCATTATTGTAATACGTTGTTGTAATTTAAAATTTCTAATTTAACAAACTATTGTATCGAAAAAGTGAAGTTACGTTTCAATTGTGCAAGTTCACAATGGCATAAATAACAAGGTGAAAGAAAAGTACAATGGACTTATTTTTACATACTTGTATTGCAGATTCATATAAAAAGAACTTTTTATATGGTTTGTAATTCCAAATACAGGAAAAATATTTTCCAGTGCGATATTTTCAAATCGCCTTGCGGTATTGGTTTCGCAATAACTCATGCAAACATTTATCTACAGCTTGAGTTATATTTTATAAATAGGATCTCTTCCGAATAAATGAAATTCATATACTAGAAAAAAATGAAGGTGAAGTAAAAATCACAGGTTAATTAACGCTCTGTCGTAGAAGCGAAAGTAGAAAAAGTTCATCACAGACATGAGAAAATATCGCATAATATTGACATCACAGAAAGAGAACGCATAGGTGACAGATTTACCTTGAATATTATCTGATTCATTTCTTTTCACGAGTTCTCGTTCAGAAGCAAAGCCTAGACACAGATTTTATACATGTCAGATAAGAAATTCTATATCCGGAAATCATAATAAAATCCTATTTATAAAGTAACGTGAGAAACCTCAGTACAAATCTGTTTTATCATTCTCACACATTCGACCATGTTAAGGCCATGCATAAAAAATGATTGTAAACTGGCCTTTGATTTTTAGTATCTTTTCGAATGCAAACAAAATGTAATAATAAAAATCAATTAAATTATTAGATTAAAATTTTGTATTAATGAGAAAATATGTTTAAACATTTTAATCAAGATTTAGCCGTCTGTAGTACTTTAAAAATCATTAATAATTTATAGCCCAACATAATTTGATGTTGCATTTTTTAAAAAAATGAGATGATCCTGTTCTAGTCGTGAAATATAAATTTACATATTCTAGAGGTTCGTACTCTATTCTGATTTAATTTGAAAAATATATAATGTCGGTAAAAACAGTTTATTCAAGGCTTTAATATCATACATTTTCAATGATTTGAAACAGAACAAGTGTTAACTTAATGCATGTGGCCCACAAAGTACATTTTCATTCCAAGCTGTAAATTTATACACTGCGTCAAGCATTATTTATCTCTGATGGGGTGTAAATTATAACAGGCCTTGTAGTTAGCAGTTTACAAAAGTCTATTTACACTGGACACAGACGCAATTCAAGATTAACAAAGGGATACTGTGTGAAGAGGAAATCTAATCACTCTAGTTCCGATACTGGAGATGGCACGATTATCATACTGAACGAAGCAACTATTAATCACATATCAGTTCAATGAGACGCGATGAGCGGTAATAAATACCAACTTGGTCAAATAGTTGAAACTCGAATCCATCTTATGTATTGTGAACAACATTTGTGGCAAATGTTTTGGCAAGTTTCTCGTCCTGGGGAATCGTCTTGACTCGTAGAACGATTTTATAACAGAAATGGTCACTGATAAAACTTGACGTTTTTATGGAGAAAAAAGATAACTCGATATTGCTGGATCAATTATGCCATTGTATATTTAAATCCAGAATTTTCATCTTAATTAATGAAGCTAATCAAGATCAGACCGAAGACTGAAAAGATTGTAATGATGAAAAAATTTCGCGCTTCAGGGATATTTATCTTTTTACATTCAGTTTTAGTTTCGCGAGGAATCATACGGTTTTACTAGCGGCAAAGCTCACTTTTATATTTTTTCAATTATAAAATCTAAATAAAGTATACTGCGAGGCAATAACTTTTGAAAAAACACACGTTTGATGTTAATATTTTAATCCGTGCAGAATATTCGATGATTTAATTTTTTTCTGTGTCTGAATATAAAAAGAAAGAGATTTGTTTATTTTACGTACATGTTCATGAAATTATGACAGTATCATGTGCAAACATTTTTTTTTTCAAAAAACCATAATAGCTTGATTTGAATATTTATGTTATATATCACGCATTTTATTAATAAATAGATTATTTTGGAGTTTAAAGCTTGAACTAAAATGCCAGCAACTAGGTAAAATCATATTTTCCAATAAAAGCAAAATTCTGTTCCCTGTATGTGTTCGAGCTAGTCAGAATTTGTGTGGAAAGGCTGTCGATAAATTTGAGAATATTTGCTGCACTTTAAAAATAAGTTGGCCGAACTTTTCTTAACATTCACTACATTTTGAATGATAAATGATGTCAAATGGGATGCAAGAGATAAATAGTTAATCAAATCCAAACAATCGCCATTTTCCGATAGATATAAAAACACAAAACATCAGTCACCGATGAAGTTCAAGAGAAATTCAATGCAAAATTGAATAAATGTCTCCTCGCTCGAGTGAAATTAAGCGTAGCTTTCAATTGCAGCTTTGGTACAATAATAATTGTCAAGTGACATACATTTCTTATACACCCGAGTCTATATACGAGCTGCATTTGAAAGTTGTGTATGTTCCGTTTAATGGACTTAATAGTAAATCATTTTGTACAATTAATTAAACGTCGATCACATTCTTCAATTGCTTATTAATATCTTACGCTTGGTGAACATTAAATATACCGAAATATAACTTTGGAACATCAAAACAATTAATTTAAAGACTCTATTACGTGTGCTCAAAAATAAAAAGTTTCATACAGGCAAAAGAACCTGAAGTTTTTAAAAGTTTTTACAGGGAACCTTTTATTACATTTGAGAATATAGATGTCATTTATACGACCACAATAACGAAACTGAAATACTGCAAATTTGCACATCGTATTTTTAATTAACAGCGAGGAATGTATAATAAAATATTTCAATAACTCAGTCGAATTAATTCTTAATTTAGAAATCATAGAGCGACCAAGCGAAAAAATTTTCGTTAAGTTCATGCAAATAAAGGAGCTTAAATGAACATCCTTAGCGCAAAGTCTTGTTAAATTTCCAGTCATGTAATTTTTTCTTTCACCTACTATTCTTACTTAATTAGAAATTTCATGTACACGGCAATTATACAACACACCACTTCATATGTTATAATAATGCAATGCTATTTCTTTCGTGAAATCTGATTCAAAAAGCTATTTCATTTTCCATTCTATATGAGTAAAAAAAATTACGCAACTGAGAGTTTCAAAAATGTAATGTGTTTAAAAAAAGGATGATTACTCGCCAATGTAACAAAACTAAAATGAATTGCTCCCATTATTATGTTAATAAGCAACGAAGTAAAGCCTTGCGCAAAAACCTGTCTTTACAACGAAAAGACTCGAATCGCACGCGAACGACAATTCGTCTCGTCAAGTGGATCATTAAGGACAATTCAATGAACCGGTCGCGAGGATGCAAATGTGGACTTGATCGCATGATCCTACAGTGCACGAAATGCATAATACTCTCGTGGTTTCCGGAGGATCAGAAAATGCTTACGATTTGTTTGGGAGACAAGTGCGTGGTCAAAAAAATGAAACTTAACGTGGGTTCAGAGGTGAAAGGCAGAGCGGCGTAGCTCGAAAAATGTGGAGCTTCTAAGCAGCAAGCGCACGGTATACCTATACTTTCGCTCTGTGCGAGATACCGGTTAGTTGTCAGCGAGGCAACCTTTCATTCTGAATACCATTACCTCGAAACCAAACATACAGCCAACAACACGATGCCACAATTAGTCAAGAAGAAGTTATATGGTTACGTAAAAAGGATGACTCTTAGGTAGAAGAAAAACTGTGCTTCCTTTGTAGGAAACAAAAGTTAAAAAGACAAGATGCTCTTCTCATTTGAAATATTAATAGAATCAAACTAGTGGAACATTCGATTTGTGTTTTTCAGCGACACATGGAGCTGTCTGGAAAAAGAAGTCGGGTGCATTGGCCTTGGTAAACAAAACCCACAGTTACGTCAAAAGCAGACGGCCAGAGATTAAGGACGCAGAAGACTCACCAGCAGCGGAGACAGACGAGTCCGCGTGACATCCCAAAGTGGAACTCAACACAGAACAAACATAACTTCGCGGCTGAAATTCATGACACTGTTGGCACTGGTTGACAGCGGCTCAACGCACATTGAGACTGGATTCGCAGGAATGTCGGCGTTACGGTACTCGTGGCGTATACCGTTTCGCGGCGGCGGCAGCGTCGACGAAGCCTCGCGGCGTTCCGCTGGCCAGCTTCGGTTGTTGTCGCAACGGCGGCGACGTGTTCGCGGGCCAACTCGTGAAAGCCAACTGACGCGGCGCACCTGAACAACGTACCCGAACGGGGACCTGGCCGGTGCAGCGACCGCTCGCGTCGTCTCTCTCTGGCCAACGACTCGCAAATCCGAACGGAGCAAGACCGAGCGGGAGGGGGCGGCACTCGCGTGCGCGCGGAAAGCAGCATCGGTGCATACCGTTGATACCCCCACCCGCGTCGCTCTTGTGTCCGTGTGGGTGCAGTCTGGACTCGCAAACCTAGCTCCGGAGCAGATACATACCGGGATGCTGGAGTCGGTAAAGACGGTCGCGTACAACAACCTTTAGACTACAATCTCTTTTGACTACGCAAATGAAGACTAGGATTGCACCTGAATGCAGTCAACTCAGCCACCTCTGAGGTAGCTAACAAACTTCGCCCGATTACTCGCAACATACACCTGGTAATCCCATTAATCTAGCTGATATTTAATTACTGTTGTGTGTTATACGCTAATTTATCCGAGGAATTACTGTTCTTGCTGGAAAAGGTGTGTGTGCAATCATCTGTGCATTCAATTTGTCTTCGAAGAAGGTCTTTCACCCGATTGATGTACATTGGTTTTAGCAACAGAGTCAGCTCCTGGGATTAACGTATAACGTGAATAAATTAAACGCATGCTTCATTTGAGTCTAAACATATACGTGCAATTTTGAAACAATAGGTTTCATTCATAAATAGTTATGAGCAAAATAATTACCTGAATGAATCTTTCCTCTATTTGTGTAACAGCTGATAAGTCAAGGGTTGCATTTTAAATTGTGACTTTTAATGCTGATAGATTACTATCAGTATTAAATTATTCTCCTTTGAAAATGTTTTCTTCCGGATTTCTTTATTTAAATGAACCGCCCTGTAACATATATGTTTTTTTGGGTTTAGAAATGTTTTAGAATTATTTCATATTATACAAATATAGAAAACTATAAGCAAAATTAATGAAAAAATAATCACTATCGATATACCTATGTAAATAAATATACATATTGAAGTTGAATGTGCTTATATTATAGACGTAAAGTTAATGCTTATTTAAGCACAAACAAGAACTTATTGTAGAAACAATACATCACAGTGCTATAACTTTCCTGTTTTTTGGTTTGAAATTAAAACGAACTTAAGTCACTGACACAGGTACGATTTAACAATCGAATAAAATCAAAATTGCATTCGCATCAGCAGTCCGACCATCGTAAAACAAACTTGCTTGCCTTTCAGGATGCAGTTATGCAAACTGGAGAAAATCCTGCAAGTAAAATGTAAATATTATATATCAAAAAGTAATGTTATTGATTGTCACAGTGTCGTCGAAATTATAATGTATAGATAAATACAAATCGTACTGTCAAAATGTTTTCTTGCGTTTTTATTTTACACAAAATAATTTTAAAATAAAGAAATAAATCAGGTCACTTTGAGTCGTTACTATTATTTACATTTTGAAGCCAAACTTACTGATAAAATTATATTTTCAAATACAAATAAACTTACATGTTTTGACTTCTTTTAGTAAAATATTTCTTGTTTATTTTTACTAGAAAAATATTGTAATACATTTACAATATTAAATCTAGTTTAAATGATTTTTCTTTCAATCGATATTTAATATACCTATTTATTTACTAATTTGTATATAAAATAAGAATTTTCAACTTTCTGAATCATTGTTTATAAAACCATTTATTTATGAATTATTCAAACGTAGTTTCTGTGGCATTTCGGTTCATACGCTTTGTCGAAATTTCGAGACATATTTCCTCACTTCTCTTAAATAACGACTTATTTATCTTTCAACATCTTTTGTTTGTGCGACCTTTACGCTCATTCACTTTGCTTCCAAAATATGTCCGTATTTTAACATTTCCCCTTTAAAACAAATCAACTAAAAATAATAATCTGTTAAATATAAGACAATATCATTATATTATTATTATGATTTTATTTTTTGTATATAAAATAGAAAAACTTATAATATATTGTTAATAACGAAATATAATCTTCAATACATTATTTTAATAAAAACATACAATTTTATTCGACGGATTATAAAAACAATATACATTCTTTGGTAAAATTCCAAATTTTGATATAACGAGTTACCATAAGAGTCACTTCACGTTTTCAAAACGAGCCAGAAGATGGCACGTTCGTTTTAGTGTATTGCGTTTACGTGTCTAACTGTCTATCACTACCATAAGCATTATAATGTCATTTGAGCGTATGTACAGATAGATATTGTTCAATAAATTAAGTTTAGTTTTTATTGTATAAAAAGTGTCATTTATTCGAGGATTTATTAGTTTTGAAAATAAATAAGTGTTATTTATATTTTTTAGTCCATTTTGCATCAAAGGTATTTTCATTTTGTTCATTTATATTTTTGTTTTGAAAATAATATTTATAGGTTATGATTTATTTTTGCTTTTTTTTTATTATTTACTTAATTTATAAGTAACGTAATCTATGAAATCGATCTTTATCTAGAATTAGTATTTTCATTAAAATTAAATGTTAAATAATTGTGTAAATTAATTTTATATGAATCTTATTTTCAATCTTTTTCAGGACTTTTCAAATTTGTATAGAGT
The DNA here is from genome assembly GCA_022817045.1 of Psix sp. ZL-2020. Classification (NCBI taxonomy): domain Eukaryota; kingdom Metazoa; phylum Arthropoda; class Insecta; order Hymenoptera; family Scelionidae; genus Psix; species Psix sp. ZL-2020. Next base: position 3,181 of record JABFQD010003854.1, on the reverse strand, counting down.
AATAAATATGGCAAGAGAAGAGAAACATGACGCAGCTTTCGAAGCTATTGTTATGAGAGTTAATGATCTCAAAGCTGCTATTGCTGGAATGATATTCAAATTAGAACATGAATATGAAACATTGCACTGGCCGAGTTTCTTAGACAATTTCGCTTTGATTTCTGGTCATGTAAGTCGTTTGTGATTTATTCAATAACTCACTTATAATTGATATACTGCTGGAAAAATAATTATCTAGATAAAACCATATTTTGATGCATGTTTCAGCTGTCATAACTTTTATAATTTATATTACAATTACTAATAATTGTTTACAAACTGGAAATAGATACCTACTCTTAAAAAACGAATTCAAAATAGTTGTAAAAAATAGATTTTACTGCAAACATACTTACAACAGACATAAACATTTTACTAGTTTGAATATGTATATAGAGAAATTGTTTCATTATTTTAAAGCGATTTTTAAATTGAATATTGAAATTCATTGCTTTGTTAAAAAACTGAACAAATTGAATCATATACGAAAAATAGTCCAGTTATGATTATGATTATAGCATAAAAATAACAAATTTAAAACATTGTTTTAACATTGCTATAGCATAATTATGGTAAAATAATGCTTTAACAGTGGCATCTACGTAACTTAAACAAAGTTTTTTTTATTGTTTCATTATACAAATTTTAACAAAGAGATAACTTTTTACCACAGAAGCTAATTTTATTTAAATTTAATTGGAAAAAAATTACAGGCAATGTCTTTCTCTGCTTACATTTGACAAGTTGCTCACACTAATAAAACTTATTTTTTAAAACTTTTCTCAATACTCTTTCGAAAAGTAAAATTATATTTTCAATTCAAAAAATAGTTTTAAGCATTAAAAATTAATAAATGACTTACAAATGAAAAAAATCATCTTACTTTAAAGTTATTCGTTACGTTGACTTTAATTTTTGGTCAGTACTTTTAGTCTTTTTACTCATAGAAAGATCTGTTACTGTGTGTACATTCAAACTTTTAAAGGTTTTTATACATTATTTATTTTGTACGCTCATTTCCTTTGACTTATACTTTTATATTTCTCTTTCTATATATTAATACATTTTACTCTTTTAATAGTTAACAAGTTTATCAAAAATTCTGGGAAATGATAAAACTCCAAATCTTCGCAACCTAACAGTTTTACCACTCCGTTTATGCCCAGAAAAAGATGAAGATTTACTTCGTATGACTGAAGGTAGAATCTCCACTTTTGCCCATGATTTAGTTCCTGACTATCTCAGAACAAAGCCGGAACCACAAGCGGAGCAAAAATGGTTGCAGTTGGAGATGAAAGCTGCTAATCTGAGTTTCGACACAGCTCATGTAAGAAAACATACTACTAAAAATATCAAAAATATAAAGAGTCAAAATTATAAAGTATAAACTGATTCATACGATAATATCAAATAAAACTGTAAGCATAAAGTCAAAAATCACTTATTTAATACATTTACAAATTAGTTAATATCATATTCTATCTCAATTCATCTCTCATTTTAAAGAATAATAAATAACGAGAGATAATTGAATGTTTCTCATTTTTTTTATTGGTGTGCTAACTAACAACAACTAGGACTGCAATGTAAGCTTTCATTACATTGTTAGTATAGTTTTACGAAGTTCCATTCGCTTTTGAATTGATACTTGTAGATAGCTAGAGTACACCAGAAAATAACAAGCAAAATGTATTTTGCGATTGGAACATTCATGTTTGGTTGTACAATAATCATTATTTTATGACTGATTGCACATTGCAGAAACAAGTTACGCAGTATACAAAAGTTGTGAATCATGTCTTGGACATTGTAACGAAAGCGAGGGAAGAATGGGAAAGTGAATCTGGAGCAAGAGCCACACAAGCTCAAACTAGTAGCCCCGCTGATACTCACATTCTTGTAGCTGCTGTAGGAATGGGAAAAGGATTGAAGGTTTTTTTATGTTTCTTAAGAATTTTGTAGCAAATAGTCTTTACTGATAAAGTGTATAATACATATATATTTTATTTATTTAATAGAAACAAGAATTTCCTTTATAACTTTTAAAAATTAATTGAACAAATCCATGTCTATTTCAATTTCTTATACTATGATTTTTAAGATGTTCAAACATTAATATGTAATATAATAAAATAATATACATAAGTGAATTTTTTGTTATTTTAGTCTGACAACGTACAAATGGTGCAAACTGGAGTAAATCAAGTTTCTGGAAATATGATGGTTGGAAGGCCTGGTGGTCAAGCTCAAACATCCGGTCAAGGATCAATGGGTAATTATGTTTTCATATTCAGTGAAATAATTATAGACTTATTGGACGTTCAATCGATTTCAGTTCAATTTTGTTTTGTTTGTTCAATTTAATTTCAATTTTGTGACAAATGAACATGGCGTATTATCTTGTGAATACATTTGTATTTGAAATTATTATTACGCTTTAATATTAATTAATTTATAAAACATCATTCTAGAAAGTTATACTTATTAATTAATTTATTTTAGTTGGACAAATGGGTAAAGCTCCCAGCACTATAAAAACGAATGTAAAAGCAGCTTCTCAAATCCACCCATATGGAAGATGAAACTTTATCCGTATGGTTGTATATATGTGTTAATGTACTTCATTTTTTATTTATTTAATTGTAAGAAATAAATTGTGAATAAATAAGTTTGTTAATTATTTTGATATTCAGTATTTTAATTACTTTAAAACTTTTTTAATCTTATTATAAAAAGCTAATATTTTACATCAGCTAATTTTTTTTAATCATCAAAGCACTTTTATTTTTGCTTGTAAATGGCACAAATTATTACGTGTTTTTCGTTTTGGAAATGTTTCACAGTTTTCATTTTTATATAATATTTTTACATTTTTTCTAAACCATTAAGACAAATAACCACTATCAGCAAAAAAAGTATTAATAAATTTGTTCTGAAATTTCATAAAATTTTCCCCGCGTCAACGAGAAACTGATTGTGGCTTGCTTAAAAAGTGGTTTCAATATTTTAACAATATTTCATTCAAATCCTCAGTTTTATCATCATCACTGAAATTGTCGTTATCAGAGAAAATACTTTGGAACGGTTCTTCTGTCTCATATCGTTGTGATGTTGAAGGTCTACTTGCATCAATTACATCTTT
>JABFQD010003853.1:0-12563 GCA_022817045.1 Psix sp. ZL-2020 | reverse complement strand
TCTTAAATATTTTTATTTTTATTATGTTTTCTTCTCAGCACCTTCGCGTTTTTTTTTTTTTTTTTTTTAATGAAATTGCGTTTTTTTTAATAATTCAAATTTTGAGTCGATATCTTGTTGAATTCTACGTTTCAGCATACGTCGGAGCGTGTATCAAGTTTATCCATGAATTCAGGAATCATAATAAAAATCGGGTTCGACATTCGAGTCAAGATTAAGTAAGTTAATTCAATCATAAGATTAATATTCCGGGATGAAGACTTAATTGTAGAAGTCTTGTACACTAGCCATGACGTTATCTTCAAAAGTCGATCACGGTTACTGACGATTCATAGCTTTGTATATTCAACTTATCAAGCATATGCTCTTTTTATTTTGTTACTTCGTTTGGTGATATTTTTTATTTTGTCACTTTTGTACGTGCGAACAAAACTTGATTATTATTTTCACAGAGATGTGTATAAGGCAATTATTATTGCAGTCAGATTAAATTATCTTTATTCGACCGTTTGCTTTCTTTCATTACTTTGTTGCATTTACGATTGATACTTCAAAATCATTCAATGGGTTTCAATTTTTAAATCGCATGGGTTTTAAATCCAGCCGAAAACTCAGTTCGAAGCCACTCAAGAACCATGTATTATGGATTCAAAGACACGCTGAGAAACATAATCATTCATGTTTATTTCAAGTATGTATCCGTTTTATGTTTCATATTTATACATCATTGGAGTATACATTTTGACTGCTACTTACAGCTGTTCGCACAAATTTACACGGACTCACTAAATGGTGTGCAGTGTCTCACAATTTTTCATGTTCACATACAATTGGTTATTTTTTGTTTTATATTATTTGCTTTCTATTTGATTGTTGAGTTTCGTTATTTCGATAAATGATTTCTTTTATTCACTCGTACTTTAATTTGTCTCATGGGTGAACAAGATGCACAAAAATGTTGGTCTTGAATAAATCCGATCTTGAGGAAGTGATTCACAAAGTTAAGCCTTGGACAAGAGGGTATGGTATATATCACCATGATGCAATGTTTTTTATTTATTTTTTTTTTCGTAACAATGTTGTAGTAGAGGCATGTATGAGGACTTCAGCAGAGATTCTTTCGAGGAGCGTAGGTAAGTAAAACAGCTGCCAAGCACTTTGTGTTTTTGCAACAAAACAATCAGATCCTTTATTTTTCTTTTTAAGAGCATATTTTACCTTATTGCCTAAAACAACTGTTATATGGATGTATTTCTGGAATAAACAGAAATAATAATTGTGAATTAATCTTACATTGTATCTTAAGGAATCTTAAACCAAATAAACTGGAACATGATTTCAAATTATTAGAAAGGTAGAATGTGCTTTTATAAAAATCAGTAACAGGGTTTTTTGTCTTTATTGCAACATTTCAAATCTTGACTTGCATTTATATATATTTTCAAATTGTTCAAGCATTTTTCGTGTATTTTCTCAAATTTTGCAATATTAACAAAAACGCTGTTACAAGAGTGTAAAATAAATCGAGAAAGCACCAAATACAACTTACCTTAGTTTTTGAAATTCATTTCAATATCATGAAAATTGTCTGGAATTTGACTTGAATTCTTTTAAATAATAAATCAAACCAATAAAATGTCATAAACATCGATTCATTTTACATGTGTTTACAAAATGATGAAAAAATATAAATACGTTTTCCGTCGCAAGACAGTATCGTAACGTCATTTTGAGTAATTTATTTGAATAAAAAAAGATAAAAAAAAAAAAAAAAAAAAAAAAAAAAAAAAAAAAAAAAAAAAAAAAAAAAAAAAAAAAAAAAAAAAAAAAAAAAAAGAGATACTGATGCTGAAATCTAACGTAAATTCGAATTAAAAAATGATTCAACGGATAAGAAAGTACTTCGATTGTTATTTATAGTATTTAATAAACAAAGAATATTGTTTTTAATGTAATTATTTTGTTTAAATGAAGTTTAACAAGTTTCGTAACGAAACGTTAGCGCGATGTCCTAAAACGTTTACCAATAATTCAATTATTTGTTTAATAAAGGATTCGTTTTTTCCCGGTTAATAAGAATTATAATAGACAAATAAACTCACCTCTTTTCTAAATGCTTCTTACAATAAAGTTGACAGGATTTTTACTGAGTAAAAGGTGGTCACAATCACTGGACACGTCTATAGTCTTCCGAGTTTCACTCGGTAATGGCTGCCTTGAACGAAACTTGTCAATTTTATACAAGGAAGCCACAATGACGAAGGAAAAGTCGGCTGATTGGTTACTAATATGCTCACTGCGCAACTCCAATATGGCGGCGAATGACGTCGCGCGCTTTTATTGGCTTAGCAACAACGCGTTATTGTAAATCTAATATTCTTTCTGGAATATTCCTCTTAACGAGAAGAAAACATGAACCCGATAAATGCATTGCACTTTCGATCTCAGTGATACCAAATTTCAAACAAAGTCTTTTGTGTGCATATTAATAGCAAATAAAATAAATAGACATTTTAAAATTAGGTTTTTGAAAATTCGAACAATTGAGCCAATGGATGTGCATTCTTTTAATCGAATGTTTTTTTAATATGACGGTTTAAGATATACAGAGTATATTGAATGCGTTTTTCAAGCACACAGTGAATGATACAATTTTAATTTTAATCAAATTAAAAATAATGCTTATCAAAACAGAGAAATATGAATATTTGGTAAACATTTTTTTGAAATGTTTAGATTTAGGTTAAAAATAATATGAATTATAAAATTAAAAAAACTAAATTATTTTAAAAATTATTTGTATACTTAAAGTCATAAAATTCGTCATTAACGTTTGACAATATTTATTTATTTATAATTCTTAACTCACGTTCTTCAACGTAAACTTGGCAAAATTTTTAATTTGATAAAATAGTGTTATTGCGCGATTGTACAAGAATAAATTTCTCAGTACATTTACATTAGTCAGGTCTGATAATTATGAAATTCAACATTAAAAGGATTAAAAAATTCAATTTATAAACACTTGATTATTCTAATATATCATTAATGATATATTTTTAGAATTTATAACAGTAAATTTAAATTTGTTTTATTTCTAATGAGATAATTAATAGAAAAAAAGATATTTAAATTTTTAATTTATCGAGAAGACGCATAGTTTAAAATCGATATTTTGTACATAAAAAATATGCATTACAAATTATAGATGATGTATTAGTGACTAAAAACAACCTATATAAATTTCGATTAAAGAGTCTTATATCTCATTTTCACTTTCAAATAAGTTTAAAATCACATACTACCCATAGTTTTGGCTGTTTCATATAATTTTTTATAAGCACGAAATAAGAGATATTTTAAAACTCAATTTGAAGTTAAATGAATTTCAGTGTTGCGAAGGCTGAATTTTTTTCATACTTAAAACCGTACATAATGTGCTATTACTATTTTAAGGTCGTAAAGACACATTTTCTGCTCTCAAAACTAATTCATGAAGTAAATTTTTTGTTCAATTATGACATTATCATACAATTAAATAAGTCAATTTTAAATATATGAAGGAATTTGTAATATATATCATGAAAGTAGTATTTCTTAGCAGTTATAAATGAAATTATGGATCAGAATACTTACTAATTTGTGATGTTACCCAACATGTTCTGCATCATATCGTCTAGAATATGTTCTACACACTTCTAGAACAATTATTTTCCCAAAATGTCTACCAATATTAGACAAATTATAGATGTTTCTTTACATGATTTATTACAAAACAAACTTTGCATAGTGTAAATATAAAAAAAATGTAATGTATTTATTCCCTGAACTTAATAATTGATTGAAATATGTATTTGTTTCATTTTATGTGTAAAAAATATAGAATATACAAAAACAAATATGACTCATGAAATATGAATTATCTGCTTGTAATTTATTAAGAAAAGTAAACACTAGCTAAATAGAATCTTTGCATAATCTTTATTTTATGTTTGTGATTAAACGAATTACATTCAATGCTTTGCATGGATGATTCGTAAATAAGCACCGTGCATTTATTCATTAACAGTGAAAGAATAATGACTATTAGAAAATTCCAGCAAATTAAATTTTTTACATATTTACTAATATTCAGCATTCGAAAGACTCAAATTTAAATTTAAATTATTTTATTTTATTTTATTTTATTCAACATAAATACTCAAACATGTATTAAAATATAAATGTCAAATAACCTGAACATTTTTACAATTTCTTAAATGAAATTTAGAATATGAAATGAATATTTGTTTTACTGAATAAAACAAATATTGTTTATCAAACAACACGAATTAAAACATAATATAAAATGAGAAAGCAGTGCACGGTACCTATATCACAAACTTTGCCAAAACATATTTTGTTGTGCTATCACGACAATGCCAACAATTATAACTTCGTAGCCAATAATATAGCCAATTTTTTATGATCTTTGATCGTTATACAAATTGCACATAAGTATTTAGTTTTATTTCGGTCTTATTTGCTTATCGCTATAATAGTGAAGTGCAATCTTTCCTTCGGACTACACAGATAAATTATTTTGAGCCAACAAAAGAAGGGGATAAAAGAATAAATTAAAAGCCAACGGAAACGATATTCCATTTCAATGTGATTTGATCAAAGACCAAAATAACACTTGTACACTATCAAATTACACTTACGTTCGGTGAACATTCAACAACTTAAAAATCATATTTCCTCGTCAATCAATTTACACACAATCATCAATCAATACTGTAAAATATTTGTTTAGGACATTGTAAATAGTTGAGCATTTCTTATATTCTTGTATAAATATATATATATATGTATATATTATATATATTCTAAGGAAAAAGTGATATACTTTGGTATCAACACAACTAAATGATTTTATTTGACAAAAAATATGTACATTAATAATTGAAAACTAACAAAACAAGAATAGCGACTTTATTCATTCAACTCAAATAAAATAATTTTAAAGTAATTAAACAAATTGTGATCTCTTTTCGTTTTTCGTTGTTAACTAAATAAAAAATATTCAAAACAGTAATATGAATTATTACTAATTAAAATATGAACGTTGCATTAAAGATATAACACTTTCTCCCTTCAATTTTTTCACAACAATAATTGTTTACCCTTAAAATAGGGAGGGAAATCATGTGTCAAATACACAACAAAAAACGACTTCATTTTCTTTTATTGTATATTTTTGACTATAGTGACACAGTTGTATTTGGGATAAACAATTATGTTGTTGGTGTATCCAATAATAAAAAGTTTATACAAATTATTGCAAGTAACGACTATATTCGTATTGTGTTACTGTGTGTGTGGCCAAATTCGTTATAAAGCTCTATTCAAACAAGTTTTGTAAATCCAGGGCTGTAGGCTAAATCAGAGTCATGACATTAAATGATTGAAAAATAATATATGGAATTATATAAAATATGTTATATAAAAAAACGATTGTTGTTAAGCGAAAACTCCAACTGCCCTGGGTTAGAAAAGAAACAAATTCAACGAAAAAAGGAGAAAAGAAAGATCGTGGGAGGTGGGTCTTAAGAACATGATTTCGTGTCATATTATTTTGTTGTTTATTCATTGATGCATCTCCAGTACAACAGCGGCGGTTACACTGTGTGTTCGGAAAGGATAAATAATGAACGCTTATTTTGCAATAAGAATAACACTTCTGCAAGTTTTTAGCAATGTTTTTATATGTCCAGAATATACCATTCAATATTCTTAAGAAACAATGAACGCCTCAAACAAGTGACACTTCTACTAAAACTCAATTCTGCGGTATTCTACGTGAGGAGTGTGAAATTTATTCACATGTAGATTACTTTTTTTCATCCTTTTTTATCTTCATATCTTGCTTTACGACTACACACACAACATACACATAAAGTCTCAGTATAAACTATGTTTAATGATTAGTTCTCCGAGTCTCATAAAAATTTCGCGTCAACTTCGCAATTTTGACTTGTGAGAAACGTCTCGAATCAGTTAAATCAATTGCCCGCTAAATCTGGGATCGAGAAATGATAACAGTTTATCTAAAAATTGTCAACTTGGAAATCAAACAAAAGGATTGTTCAAACCTTGAATAAGGCAAAAAACGTTATAAGACAATGTCTGATAAAAAAAAATAAGACATGTTTAAGTTAAAGATATAATGGCGCCTTTGTCAATTATCACTCGTTACCCTAATTTTATATATAGTGACCGCAGCGAACTGCTAAACTTCACTACCGCTAAGTTAGTCGTTCGTTACAATTGATTTTCAAACTACGCCAAATCAATAGCAGTTGTTCGAATTGATTGAAAAGGAAGCCAATCAAGTTTTAACGACGAGCTTTCGTCGGACTAAAATACAAAGAGTAATTGTCGCGCTCCCTCGATAAAACAAGCAATTGACAACAGAAAACATAACGGCTCGTTTGTGGTATAAGTTATTTTTTCCCTTTATCCTGGATCATGCGAGCAGCCTTATTTAGAATCCAGTTCCATTTTTATTTCCTCGGTTTTCTTGTCTTTCTTTGATGCTTCGCTATCAGTACCCTCACCATTGCTGTTGTCACGTCTTCGTTTTCTTGCAAACCTCTCTTTATATTTAGGCTGTGGCAACTGTTCCATGCCGAGAACTTTGTGAATTTGCCGGAAGGCGACTAGTCGCAAAGCATGTTGCGCAGACGCAGTGATGTCCTCGCGTTGTTGTGCAGTCATTTTGCCAATTGCATCTACTGGTTCTTTTTCACATGGATCTGATAATCCTAAAGATTCAAATTTTTGTATTATTTAATATACATTATTTATATTCTTTTAGAATAAATATTAATTCTTTTGTCTCTATTGTTGTTTTTATTTTCTTTACTATAAATTAAGAATCAGATTGCCAAATTCATCTGCTGAACATTGTACGTTTATCGCAGCAATAAAAAGATTCAAAAAACTTAAATCTAGCATCGCTTTGACAACATTACGAAGTTCTCAGTCTCGTCATCAGTTTCATCATTTTCTTTCTGCTTTTATTCTTTCATGTCAAATGTAATGGATAATTATAAATTTCATTCGTACCTGGACTTCCTGGCAATAGAATGCCTCCTGCCACACACTCTAAAAGTCGTCTTAAAGCTTCTCCAGGGCTGAGAGGTACACCAGCAGTACTAATTACTTTCTCGGTTAATAGTTCTAGAGCCTGTATGGATTAAAATAAAATTATGTTACCCATTTTACTAAATAATTATTTGGCATACTTTTAAATATTAATTATAGAAAGTAAGAATATTTTTGTATGAAACAAATGTTTGTTTATTGTAAAAAAGAATCAGATTGCCAAATCATCTATAGAACAATGTAAATTAACCATTAGTAATCAAAAAGTCCAAAAAACTTGAACAATCAATTGCTAATTGGGTTTACAAAGTCTTCAGTCTCGTCATCAGTATCATCATTTTCTTTTTACTCTTGATTTGTAAGTTTATTTGATAGAATTGAATTATTGTTTTATGATAGAATTGAAGTTTTTGAAAGCATCTTGCAGTGAAACAAAATTGTATGATGTTTGTTATTCATTTAAATTCTTTTTCTATCTAAACTCATAGCTCATATGCAAATAAAAGTATAATATTTGTAATGTATAAATAATAACACCTACCCATGCATTGAGGGGTCCCCATGTGGGTACTCGGTTGCACAAATCGCGCATGATACGAATAACCATTACACAGCTCTGCAGCGGTGTAGCTCTAACCTGTAGAGTAGAAAATAAGCCTTAATAAAAAGTCATCTAAATTGACATCCCAAACGATGCTAAATCATCTCAAAGAATTCGCAACTAATCTAAATCAACAATATTCACTCTTTTGCTTTGTGTGGGCTTTAGCTATCCTTCCAGCCTCGTACCTTCGCTTTTATTAATACGACGACATTTCATTTTTTTAGCCCATATCAGTATTACCGGGTGTTTATAATTAATGATCAATTAAAAGAAATAAAAAAGAAAAAAAATTTCATTGATCTTAATTATTTGGACTCTTTTATTGTACAAAGTGAAGGAAGTTTTGAACGGCGTGACGTCATTCCGATCTGATTAACCGAATCAAAATCTAAGCTCGGCTCACTAAAACACCCGGTACTTTTATGACGCCACTGTGTACTTGTGCTTGTCTGTCTCATATTCTTAATCTGTAGTTTCGTACACCAATTTTTTTTTCATGGATCATTCTATTTTAACATTATCTTTATACAGTACACTATATTTATGTTAATTACTTTTTCGGGATTTGATTTCAAATAAGGAATCAATATTTAACACGATAAAACGAGAACAAAACAATTTTATTTTGTGAATGAAGACCGACGACAACAAAATCGAGTTCAAGACAGACCTAGGACAGACTCAGTCGAGGCTACAGTGCAATGCGATCCAGAATAATTCGTCGAATTGCGTTAATATAATATTAATCCACATGCTTCTAAATATAAATGTGTTATTTTGTTCGTTTAATTTCTTTAATTAAGAAGATTATTACGATATCATTATTATTCTGGATTTGATTTACACACATTGAAGAATTTTCATAAACACGCCTGAGCTACAGATCTGATCGCATTCTCCGATGCACTTTTATACTTGTTTATTTAAAGCTTTGTTCAAGTTATTTCGTTTAAGTAAGCGATGCGATATTAACTCAATTTTTTAATATTAAAATAATCTCAGTTAAAGTTCCTCATTAGGTGATAATACTTTAGTAATTTTCAAAATTGATATTCCAGTGTCAAAAGGTCAAGTAAAATCGCACGAAAAACGAAAAATGTGAGTTAACATCACGTTTGAGCCAGAAATAAAATGATTGTAAAGCCGAGGTGAAAGAACTGAAAACGGTTAACAGAGCTGTTTGTGTGACTATCGAATGTGATCAAATAAGAGATGGATCAGGCTGCAGCGAGTATAATTATAAATTCTTGTAAAACGCTTGAATATGGAGTAAATGTTAGGTCTAAATAGCAAGGCTGGAAGTTCTGAGACTGCTCTATGATAGAGATTCCGGAGCAACGAAAAAAACATAAAATTGTGCGCGGATACGTTTCGACTTTTTCGTTTCGTTTTTTTCTTTAACTAATTGCTGATTGATTCAAACCTGAAACCACTTGGCATGCCTGAGTGCAGCTAAAGCCTCCAAACACTTAGCCTTGGGAAGTACGTCTGGTGGGTCTGGTTTCGTCACAGCCGGCGTCGCGGGCGTCGCTTGTTGTTGAGCAGCTCCCTGTTGCTGCTGTCCAGCATTATCTGAGATACCAACAAAGAAAGCACAACACGCTTAGACAACACTTAGAGTGTTTGATCATGCCCAATCAGGATTCTTAGATCCCAATTATTTATTCATCTATGTCATCGGTAACTGTTTTTTGTTTTTTATTTGTATAAATTATTTTTCAACAATGTAAGTTGTTTGATCGCCAACAATAATGGCTAAAAACTGGGTAAAAACAAACAACGAAACTAATAAATCACTTGCAACTTGTTCGCACACCTACTGACATAGCGTTGGGTGTTCTCGCGGCGATGTTCGGTTTTTGTTGTTGCTCGGATGCCGCTGCAATCGAGCCATTGGCGCCGCCACCCACCGAGCTCAAACAAGTGGCGCCGCCAATCGAACTCGTGAATCTGATAAGAATCGCGTTGCTTTAGGTGACGGTAACTTACAGCCTTTTCGGGGAGTGCTTCTTGTCGCTACTTACCTAACGCGCTGATTGGCTGGAAGTTACGTCATGACAACACGACTCGGACGCAACAAAAACCTGACAAATACGCCGTGGAGAACGCCTGTATAAGCAAACTCCCCTCGATTACAAATGCTCGACCTTTCCTTACTGACAGTTGATAATTGCATGATCAAAAAGTCCATAGTTTTCTAATTGCCTCAGCGTTGTTCTTCCGGTAATAGAAGCGTGCCCACGTTTTAAATTGACTCCGAACGCTGCTTCGTCGCATCAACAAAACAAAATCAAAACTTCAAACTTTACCCGTTTTATCATTTAAGAAGATTCTAATGATTAAGAAGATACTAATCAACGTTCTTTTAAAACATAATGAAAACAATACTCATACTTTTATTTATTCAATATATTTTGTCAAATGAATAATAGTTTGAAGTAAATTCTGATGAATAATTTCTTTTGAAGAACGCAACATATTATCTTCACTAATAGAAATCTTCTAAAAAAGAAAAGAACTGTTTTTTAACAAAACGGAGGATGACAAAATTAAGTTAGGTTGTGAAACGCGAAAAAAAATATATTCGTGGACACACTATGAATGCTTTCGGCTGTGTCGAAAGGGATAATATAAGTTAGATTCGTATATACACGTAATCCTCGTGATCCTTGGCCGTTTCTGCGTACTCCTATTGATTGGAAAGAAAAAACTTCACTTGTTCCAGGCCAGGAAAAGAACAAACAGATAAAAATGGAAGTCAACGGGAGTGAATCCAAAAATAACATTTCTTATTCATGGTTTATTCTTTTCTTGGCCGGTGTGAACTTAAAAAGCGATCAAATTACCTGCTGGTGCTGGCGGTTTGATTGTGTCGCGCATCAATGGACTGGTCAGGGTCACACTAACAGTTACAGTTCCCCCAGAGACTGTGATCGCTGCTGATTCTGGATGTTTGCCCACATTATATGTTTCTTCCGGTGCAACAACCTTCAGTTGGGCCGGTAAAATTTCTGCTACTTTATTTAATAGAGTCCTATAAAAACATACAAAATATTAATAAAATATTGAATTATTTCACAAACTTCAAAACATCATTTTAAAATACAATAATCATAAATGAGCGAATAAAAGTTTCATTAATTTGATAATAAGAATATTTTTCAACAACGTCTATTTTATTAAACTATTATTTATATATACCTAGTTGGTTTTTCAGCGCAGAGAAGTACAAGACAAACGTGATTGTCACCAGATAACAGGAGACCTTTAGCCAAGTTTCCTACCCGCATAACACTGCGTAAAATCCTTGAGTCTTCTTTTTCTTTTTGGAATGAGAACAAATTGCAATCACTTCCACCTTCCTTTTGTGGTGTTGCTGCTTTCTTTTTCTCAGGTTCCTCTGTTTTCACAGGTGGTGTTGGCGTAGCTGGAGCTACTGGAGTTGAATTTGTATTGTTCGCTGGAGTAGGAGTAGTTGGGCTGGCATTATTGGTTGTAGCATTAGTAGCAGAAAGTTTCTTACCTGAAAAGAAATTCAAGCGACAAAATTAAAAATCAGTTTTACACGTCAAAATTATTAAAATCCGAAAAATTATATGAAAAAGAATCAGAATAATAAATGTTTTCACTGAAATAAAACATGTACCACCAGTAACGGAAAATTTCAAAAAACTTGAATTTTTCTATACCAAGTGAAAATGTTGTATCCCTCAGCCTCGTCATCAGTATCATCATTTTTTAATTAAAATCAGATGTTTATACAAATTTATGAATGAATCGTATAGTATACTAACCACCTTCCTCCAACTGATCAGACACAAATTTGAGAGCCTTTTCTGTATGTGAAACTATTTTTTGCACCGTTTGTAGTTCTTCTTCCTTGGGATAAATAGTTGAATGATGTGCGATGACATGTTTATCGTCAGATGAATCCGGTCGTCTTTGTGGTCCAGGGAACATCATCATTATAGGTGGTGCTCCGGGGAATGGTCTAGGAACAGGTGGTGCCCCAGGTCCTCTGCCACATCTCCGATACCATTCATAGTATTCACACTCTTCTTCATATCTGCGTCGCTCTTCCCAGTAGATCATTTCTTCATCCATTGGACCCATTGGTCGAATTGGTCCCATCTGATTGATTTCCTCACGACGTCGCATGTACTCGTCACGCATTTGCTGTCGTCGCAATTTTTCCTCCAGAAGTTTTCGGTATTTTAAACTTGGTTTCATGTCTACTACGAGTTTTGGATTGACTTTCTTTTTATAGGCAAAGCGATGACGACGACCCTTCATATGCATATCTTTGGCGTTTGGATCGTTGAAACGGCAGTCGCACAGTTTGCAATTAAAGCTTATAATCTTTCCATCCTCAGACTTATTTTCCTCAATGTATTCCTGACCAACTGGTTGGATTTCATTTTCATCTGTGGTGGCATCTTCGGCGACTTCTTCGCCGCTTACATCATCTTTTCCGTCACCTTGATTCTGGTTTACCGTCCCTAAGTTTCCGGCTGAAATTGTTGTAGTAAAGAAGTTAAAAGCGTATTGCTAAATAATGAAATTGGAGATAGAGTTAAAGTTGTTATTAGGAGAAAGTAATTATTTTCAAAAATGTCAATATTTCAATAAATTTATAAAAAATTATAATAAATGTTACAATAAAATTTTATTAATAATCAAAAATAATTTGAACAATATAGTATAAAATGGTTAAAAAATAGATACAAAATGATACTTGCTCAAATTGATGTACAAATAAATACTTTGATATTTATTTGTACTATATAAAAATATATTAATATTATAACTT
>JABFQD010003852.1:0-12565 GCA_022817045.1 Psix sp. ZL-2020 | reverse complement strand
TCAAATTTGGTATCATCGGATGTCCCCCGTCGAGACGAACAATTTTTATTACCCACTTTTTTTGATCGGATTTGTAGTTTTCGAGATATTTAGTTGTCTCAAGATAAAAAACTCACCCTGTATATGCATCCAGATAGACCCCCTATCCAGACAGAAGCCCTAAAACAGACAAGTTCAGAGGTCATTCAATCATTCAGTCAAATTAAAAATTTGTATAAAGAATAGAAAAGGGTAACACAAGATAAATTCGTATTAGGTTGCAATTCTGGTTATAAAATGAAGTTTTGGAAAAATCTCTCTCAACAGTTTACTCCATCATATCATCAAAATTCTAATTCTGAATTAATAAATTGCACTCAGGCCATGAAAGATTTACTAAATAGAAGTGTCATTCAAATTTGCTCTTACTACTTTTTGATATCTAAGAAAGATGGATCCTATCGCTTCAGATTAACTTTAAAAATGTTGCATAAATTCATTGCTTACAAGCACTTCAAGATGGAAGATCTTCGCATCGCGGAGAAATTAATATTTCGTGACAGTTATATGGCAACGATAGACATGAAAGATGCTTAATACTTGATTCCTATACATCCTAAATCAACAAAATATTTAAGTTTTAAGTTCCAAGATTCCTTGTACACATTCACTTGTTTACCATTTGGATTGTCGACAGTTCCGTTTATTCATACACAAATCATAAAACCGATTGTAAAAATTTTAAGATCTAATGGATATATATTGGTCATATATTGAGATGATAATTTTATTGTAGAAAGCAGTTTTGATGGTTGCCTCAAGAATATCACTATGACGTTACAATTGTTACAGGAATTAGGTTTCCTTATTGATTTTAACAAAAGCAACTTGGCTCCAGCTAAGCGATGCAAATTCTAAGGTTTTGTTGTAGACTCAGTTAAAAGTTGTGCAGAAGTAACAGATGAAGGAAGATAAAGTTTAGTAACATTAATTGACATCTTTCTATATAAGAAATCTTGTAGTATATTAAAATTTGCACAATTGATAGGCAAACTAGTTACATTCTGTCCTGGTATTTCTTATGAACTTCTTTGTACCAAATGCCTTGAAAGAAAAAAACTAATTAACTTAATTTTAGCAAATTTTAATTAAAATAAAGTAAAAATCATTCCGAAATCAATCTTGTCTGATTTTTTTGGTGGAAACATAACATATTAACCGCTATAAAACCCATTGAGTTAGATATATTTGAGAAAGAATTATACACAGATGCCTCAAAATCAGGTTGGGATTAGAAAATGGGATTGAATAGATATGAATTTTGGACTGAATCTAAAAAAAAAGGAATCCATCAGTTATGTAGAATTGTTAGCAATATTTCATTCATTAAAAACTTCGGAAAACGATCTCAACGACTGTCACCTTTTGTTGAGAATTGATAATACAACTCCCATTGCCTATATTAATAGATTTAGAAGTAACCAATATCCTAAATTAAATAGCTTAGCTAAAGGAATATGGCAATGGGCAGGATCTAGACATTCGTTTTCATATGCTTCGAATTTTAATAACTTATACAACCTAATTACATCAAAACCCAATGCGTTAATGTGATTTTACATTGTCTGCTCGATTAAACTATTCCAATATGTAGTATCAGTTCATGAATGTATCTTTTATATTAATTTTCACTAAAATATTCTATGTAACTGACTATTAGCAATTTTACTATCTAAATTTATAATTAAATTACTAATATCACTAAATATTTTTTACGTTTAGAGATATTTATAACATTTTAAATATCAAATTTCCAATATTTTCAATAAAGTAGACAACGAAAAATCAGTGCTTATGTATTATTTTGAATTGTATTTGGTTGGTAAATATTTTTGTTAACCTTTAATGTACCTGTTCACTGTTTTTAATTAAAACAATTTACTGATTTACATGTTAAAGTACTATCAGTAAACTTTTTCTTTTTTTCAGAAAGATAATTTTCAACTCATTCTATCATACAATACTAATAAAAATTTCAATCAAATTTTTAACAAAATAATGTTCTTACTTATAATTTCGGCTCAAAATTAAAAAAAAAAGGAAAATTCGATGAAAAATTTCGGAAACGTGTGGATACTGTGTAGTAAAAAATTTTATCAAAAGATTGACTTCTACGTGTTTCCGAAATATTTCAATAAAAACATTTGATTTCATGTATTTAAGAAGTATTTAGATGCTTATAAACAAACTTAGTTGATGACATCATATTGTTTTCCAGTTTATGGTGATATGCATATTTTCGTATTGAATAAGTAAAAAGCTTTTTATATTTATTTAAATCCCTGCAGAACTAAACCACCGGATCAACGTTGTACGAAGGTTCCAACGTTCGATATACGTTGGTATTTAAATAGCAATCCAACGCCATCTAATTTCTGGGTCTTAACTTTGGTCCAACGAAGTCATCCTATATTGATTAAAATTCGTCAGCCATAGTTGTGTTGACTGAGTTTGTCATTAAAAATCTATCACTATTCGCCATAGTTGTTTCAAACTTATTTATAGAACTTAATATGAAGAATGAATAAAATTATTACTAGTTTATTAAAAATATAAAAAATAATTTATCGAACGTCATTTCTTGACGAATGTCAATATACAAATGACATACGCATTGCACCATATTACACGCGCTAAATCCTACAAACTATAAAAAACCAATAATCATTATTGGTTTTTTATAGTATATTATATATATGTATATATAATATTATCATATACAATATTATCATATTTGGTTTCCATTATGCATAATTATGCAATTCATCAATACAATTTTCGAAGAAGTGGAAACGTATTCGTAGGCTATTTTTAGAAGGTTTATATCTTTCCTTGCGACCTCCTGCTCTATCAGAAACATAAGGTAGCCAACGCATCACATATGTCTTTACTCCATCGGTACTCACTTCATAAACTTGCGTTAAAGTATCTTAAAGTTTATAAATTATATATTTAATTTTCACTACAATTGAATTCTATATGTATCTGATTTTATAAAGCAGAAACTTCAGAGATATTCCAGTTTAAAAATGTAGTATATATTTTTATAACATATATTAATGATTTATTGTTTACTAAATCAAAACCTAGATTTTCTGAACAATTGCAAAAAAAATAAACAAAATATAAATATAACTATTTATTCATATTTTTAACCATGTAACTTAAATGCGTCATAAAAATCAACTTGAAATTCAACATTTCTGAAATATATGCACGAATAAGTTTATTATTATAATAATAAACACTAAACTGAGATTATTGTTTTAAAATAATGATTTAAACTTGGTGTATTTCATAAAAAGTCATTTTTAATTACCTTCGTAATTATAACGAAGGTAAAGAAGCACATTAAATAACGTGTTTCTTTATACGTATAGCACTTTTTGCAATAGGTGCTGATGAGAAATATCTACTTTGTTATAAATATGCATCAATTTATAATACTACTTCATACAAAAAGTGATTGAAACTACGATATTTTTAAAGAAGCAAAATCATAATCATTATGGACGCAAAACTTCGTTCTCCTCTTAAGGGAAGGTTTTGATCACATGAGAGCAAAATTGAATTTTCCTTATTAAATTTCAAACTGAAAATTCGTATTTTAAAAGTCATTTAATAAAATAATTTTATGAAATGTCGATTAACATACTTACGAAAGCATCCTTTTTAGTTTCATCATTATTTAATGGATGATTATACGCTTTAAAGTCTTCCTAAATTTTTATTTGCGAAAAAATCCGTTTAATTCACGTTGATCACACGAAGTTGTTCTTCGATCGTCTTATGAATTTAATATAAAATACTTATTTTAAAATTGCTTAAGGCTTCTAAAATGTACTCACAGTGTTTGTCTGTTATTTTTTCGATACTCTTACCTGTGAAAATGAGTATAATTTTTGAGAAAATACTTATATATGACTTTTACACAATCCTTCTAAAATATCAAGTTATAAAGTAAGATGATATTTCGGGATTGTGGTTTTCATGCTCTTGATGCATGATAAAACGTAAATATAACAAGAAAAGTAAAATTGAAAATAAAATAATCAACAAACGAAATTTTTACTATCAAAAGTTGTATGGCTGATATTACTATTTATGAAAATATTAATTAAACTGTGCGAAAATATCAATGATTCATAATTTTTGCAAATATAGTCGGTGCTTAAAAATTAAGTAACAAACTTTTTTTTTGTTTATTCAACCATTATATTGTGTATAAAATGGATAATATAAACTTAAAAAAATGTTTAAAAAATGATTTTATAGAGGAATTGTCTTAAAAATTATTTTAGATTCAAATTTCCATTTATTTTGCTCTCCTTCAGCTACTTTTTCAATTAAAACAAAATCTTCGTCCCCGTATCTTCCATCTGAATCTTCTTTGATACTGACGTTCATCAGCGATAGCATCTGATAAATTTTATTGAAATTATCATATTATAATATAAACGATCAATCTTGAAAAATAGTAAATTGTTATGTGTAAAATATATATTGTAACCGGTGTTACTTGATCCGCGGAACTGCCAAAATCAGCTGTTCGAAACCGAAGCTTATTTTGGCTAATGACGATAACCCGGCTGAGATACGGCGCCGTGACGATTGAATTTAAACGACCTTACCGTTTTCGCCACGCTTACCCAGCGTTCCGCCACTCCCGTATTTCGCTCTTTTTGCCCTGTTCGCGCTCCTTTGGCGACCCCAGTACCCTTTAGTTTAATGCCCTGATTTGCCCTGACAAACCCTTATCGTTTGCCCGCCGCGAGTGTATTAATTTGCACCGCATTTTGAAGTAAGGTAAGTGTGATTGCGCCGCCGATCGCTGCTGCCGGACGCCGCCGCCAGACGCCACGGACCGCTGCTGTTCGACGATACTTTACAGCATTCCTGAGCAACCTGGTGCTACCCTTGCCACACAGGCTGGTAGCTTATAACACCCCCGTTATTGTAAGTCATTTTTTTATTATTATTTTGTCCGTCCTGTGCCGTAATAAAGGGCGTTTAAATCGCTCGGTAGCGCGTGCCGTCAACTGCCGCATTTGCAATTAGGGTCTTGTCCTTTTTATTATTAATAATTAATTATTACCTATCTGCGGAATCACACGGGAGTCAGACCCGCTCGCAACCGTGTGACAATATATTCTTATATAATATATCTATAATAAATATTCCGATGAAAATATATAAACTTTATATTTACATTCATTCAATAAAATCTATTCGAATTATTTTTATAAATTTTAGTCTACTTTTATCATTTAACTATATTTCCAAAAAAAGGTTTTAAAATTTTGCCTGTGCCGTTATCATCACCATCGCTTTCTGTTGCCTGTACATTTTTGAACTTTTTCAAATATTTTAGTAGAAAATTTTTTTTTAAGTTTGAAATATATTAAGTGGATTAATTTAATTAATACATAGGTGTGAAAGAAATACAATTTTTAACTTGAAGAACTTAAATCAAGCTTTCGTTTTATCTTTGAGGTGGTTCAAAATGGAATTAAACAGTTAATTTAAATATTAATATTAAAAACGTATTTTCTATATATTCTTGACAACAGGGATTTTGCCAAGTTCAGTTGTCCTTCTTCGTCTGACTATAAGAATTGCTCGATGTTTTTATCATTTTTCAATTCATGTTTCCTATATTCGTTGGAACTGATTCCAGAAAAAGAAGTTTCAATTTCATTGTCTGGTGACACATTCAAACACCGTTCAAGTCTTTTTTTCCTTGATCAAAATCATCTAGAAAAATAAATGTTTAGCTATTCATTTTTAAAAAATCAAGTTATTACAATTTTTTAATTTTATTTTGGTTTTTATAAGTGTTTATTTTCGCTGCTTTTTTTACTTTTTTTCTCTTTACTCAATATTATCAATTTTGTTTATACATATTTAAAAAATACTTCATCATGCAATTGATTTATAAATTGAAATTATATAAATTAAGATAACATTTTTTTAAAAAAGGCAAATAAATTATTCAATGGTCACTTGGTACAAATATTTAAAAATTAAATTACTTTCAATTTTTCAACTTTTTTCAGTATAAATAGACATTTTACTTGTAAATACACAATTTTTTATGAATTTGATTCATTTAATACATGTTAAATATAAATATATAGTCATGTTTAATTGTGATGCTAATAGTAATGATTGTTTTGCTGTTCATAAAAAATATTATCTGTTTTCACTATATTATCAATTGGATAGCTTTTCCACCGTTTTTCCAGTGGCATCATGTTTACAACATAAAAATCTACTTTGTCGTATTTACCATCAGCTGGATATTTGCATTTTACTGTATCCTGATTTGTTAAGGAAGGACTTCTGCAATTTGATGGTAGTCAGAACTCTTTTAAATTTTGCACGTGGTTTTGTTGCTATGATCTGCCAAAGATTTAAAAAATTTAAAACAATTGTCTTACTTTAAGTAGCCTTATGGCGGACACTAAAAAGTAAGTTAAGAAAATAACTTTATTTTAAAATATTTGCAAACGAAAAGTTAGATGATTTTGAAAAATCGTCACACTAACAATCGATTAAAGACAACTTTAATGCACTTTCATTAATCTACATTCACTGTAAACTTACGTGGTTATGAGTGAACGAATTGTCGGGTTTTTGATTTCTTGGCAATACATTAAAATAACTTGAAGTGTATCTGGCAACACCGCAGCGCGGCCGATTCAAATGTCAATTAGCGCGATTATGAAGTGATACTTGTTCAACTCAGTACATTTTTTTTGTTAATACAATTATTAATAACAATGATGAAATAAGTAATCGATTGAAATATTTGTCATTAATGATTTTTTCATTTACAATTATAATAATTATTTATCACTATAATATTGTTTTTATTTTTTCATTTTTAATCGTCAATTGATTTTTGAAAACTTGTTTTTTTTAGAGACGATAAAAAATGTCAGTTTCAAAAATTTTAATGACAGTTGGAGTGACAGTTTTTATCGTCACTGGGATTTTTCTTTTTGCGAAAAATTTTGTGGAATTTTTTTTAACAAAAAATTTAAATAATTAATTGAAAATGGGAAATGGGT
Organism: Psix sp. ZL-2020; assembly: GCA_022817045.1. Classification (NCBI taxonomy): domain Eukaryota; kingdom Metazoa; phylum Arthropoda; class Insecta; order Hymenoptera; family Scelionidae; genus Psix; species Psix sp. ZL-2020. The sequence goes on along the minus strand of JABFQD010003852.1, from coordinate 5,453 downwards.
ATTGTGAAAACAAACAATTTATCGAATAAAATATGCGATTACTGAATACTTCATTATTATTTTTCAACCGTAACAGTTTGTTATGAAAAATCTAGCCTCGCGTGAAGCAGCCCGCGCGCAACCATACTCTTCAAATTTTACATTTTTGTCAGACGTTGCGCGGTATCTACTGTACCGTAAAGCTTGCTCGCAATTGGCCGAGAAAGTACACTCGTATCGAGAATGTTGACGTAAGTGTACTTTTAATTTTATCGGAAAACTTGTAATTATATTATAAAAATTGATAATTTGATTTTTCGTGTGTGTTATTATTTATTTTCTTCATGTTAAATTCATTCGCGACAATAAACAACATCCATAATTTCACAATTTAAAAACGTCATCAAATTACATTTTTATCATGGACTATACGCCATATTCCACCTTAATGTTCAAGATGTAGTGTAACCTTTCATGATAGTTCACGTTTTAAAATTGCCTCGATTTAATTACTCAAAGTTCGGGTTTGAAGCCACTTGTAGAAGTCGAGCCCAGCTTTATCTCCCTTCATTTGTTATCTGCAATTATCTTTCCATTACTGTACCTTGATAGACTTAGCCCCGGTAACATCTAGTATAAGATAGCGAACTATTGTCATTGATAGCGCTAAAGTAACTCGTTTTTATCTGTTAATTTTATCTAATAATATATTTTGTTTATATTCCTTGTTTTCGGCTTTTAAGTTCTTTTTATGCAAGAAGGATTGTCGGTGGATTGTCTCTACCGCTACCGTCTCTACTAGCTCCTTCTAGATCTCTCTGTCTCATCTCTACAGCACCTATCGCCTACAACGACCCTGTCAGTTTGCCTTTCGCTCTCGCCATCACTCTATCTTGCCGTTTCAGTCCTCCTTCTAACTATAAGACAACTTCAGGCTATCTTTTCAAGCTTCCTTGCTGTCTCTAGGCCCCCGTTTGTTGCCTCTGCTAGATATAGGGGTGTGACTTTTGACCCCCCTGGAGCTAGGCTTGGACACTGCCCCGACTTCTCAGATGTACCCGGGAAATGAGTACCGGACCCCTTAGCTGGTACCCGTGACCAGGCTTATCTCAATACAACCTGGTTCAGTAGGGATTCTTGGCGTTGGGCACATTACGACGACGCACGGCCCTGAGACATGAGTGCCCCACTCTGGCTCGCCGATTGCTACCACATCGCTGCGAGGGATATGGCAACGCGGCGAGCGAGGGCTACTGGTGGAGATTATTTTGGTTAAGGTGTCGACAAGCGACCAACTCGCACTCTTTCCTATGAGCTGCGGACTCGAACGGACGTCGGCTAGTTGCTGCTCTCAGATGAACGCGCACATTAATACAGCACCTATCCGTGAGGTTCCGCGTTCGGCTATGTTCGGGCGCCGAAGCAAGCCGAACGCGGAACTTGGTGTTTAAATATGTTTCGATATTATCGAAATTATATATTATAATCGTAAATGGTGATAAATTAATTATAAAAACTTGCAAATTGTGAAGATAAAATTATTTTTCTTATGTTATTATGATTTTTCATAAACTATGATAGTAAATATATATTTTTTGAGCGAGTGATGAAAGTTTTAATCGAATGACCAGTATTTCTTTATCGTCAAATAGTGAACCAATAATATAAGATCAAAATAATTGATTAGTGGCTGACAGCGCAAATAGTGTCAAATTTTGCAGGGGGACATACGAACGAATCTACTCAAGTATATCATAGAAAAAGTATTGTCTATAATGAAAATTTAGATGTTTATGAAGCAGGTTCTTTTTCTAGTTTAGCGTCGAGCACCTTCAATGATTTCGAGTAATTTACAATTATTTAAAAGAGCGTGAACGAGTTGACAGTCGGTTGTTTAAATGAAAAGTTAAAAAATTAAACTCTTAAACATGTTGCACACGTGACATATACAGAAGTAAAAACTAAAAAAGTTGTTCTTGCACTATGACAAATTTAACCCTTTTAGTGCCGGGAGTCGATATATCGGTTCCTGCTACACGATAACCGCGTCGTATCGCTTTACTATTCACATTGCGGGAGAAATAATCCAAATAACTTCGTAATACTTTTTTTTCTCTATTTCATTCTTAGTACACTGCTTTCTGTATCATTCAAATATTGTTTCTCGTTTGGCTCTTATGAGCATTTTCCCAAACCCTAGTAAAACTGTGAAATTTGACCGGTTTGATTTGATCAACTACGAAATCCAGTGATGGATGAACTATGGCTGCATATTTTAGCGACGATATGACCGTCTTGTACAATAGTTTAATCATTGATTCTACGTTGGCTAACAAACTTTGGTTACCAATGTTACAGCAACGTAAACCTCACTGTTAATTTCGGAATTTCCTTTTCAATTTTCGCATGAGAAATTACGGTTGCAGTAACAATGGTTATTTCAATTTATAAGTACAATCTAAATTTGTATAATTTAGTACGAAAACCAAAGATCGATATATAGAAATATAAAATCGTTGTTTAAATTTCAGATTTAAAGGAAGAAAGAAATATATTAATAAACGAATTCAAGGATAAGTAAATAAACTAATTAATAAAGGAGCACGAATTAATGAATACATAAATGAATACATAAACAATTAAATAGAAATTATAAGTAAACAGAAAATCTTGTCAGATTTTATCTATTTTCTTATCTTAAAATGAAAAACCTTGTTAATAATGGAAATTTTATATTGTACAATATTTTAAAACACCAATAGAAGAGCAGTGAAATTTCAACACATATTCGAAGTCATCATCTTAACGTCACTACTTATTTTTGCAACTAATTAAAAATGCAGTAAAATTAAAAAACAAAAATCGGCATGTAAAAAATGTGTATGCTTAGGAATGTTTCCAATTAATATTTTTTCATACTAAGTAGTGCTTAAACTATTTTATGCAGTTTACGTGTTGATTTTATTATAATTTATTTTTCAGGAGATTGAACAATATTTGTTACTTGAAAAATTCTTTTTCATACGATAGACGACTATATAGTAGGATAATATTTAACATAATTATGTAAAATTTTTACTCATCACACTTAGTTGACCTAATTAACAAATTTCAACGTGAAAAAGTTTTGCGCCAACAGAGATGGCATATAATAGTATAACTTCATTCTTGCATTACAAGAATCTTTTCAATCTTGAAAAATTGTACTTTTGTTCCCACAAAAATGCCATTTTCCATAGTAGTTGTGAAACTCAAGAAGCATTTCTTGACCTTGAAAAATACGCGATCACTGAACTGACGATACCATGACATTGGTGAATCACCCAATAAAAAATTATGTTTTTCGGTGCATTGTATGAAAATATATTCTACTTTTGAATGTACAATTCAATAAACTTAAAGTAGGAATTTAGGAAAATTAAGCAACTCCAGATTTACACAATCATTATTTATTTGACTAAATCACTTAAATTTATATAATCTTTTATTATTCACGTTGCGTTCTTCTACACGAAAGTTTTATTTTGACGTATACTCGTATAACTAATCAGGTTCCAACGGGACAAATCAAATTTAGCAACTTCTAAGTATTGTAAGATATATTCAACAATTATTTTCATGAAAAAAAAAAAAAACAAAATGAGAAATGAACGAAACTATTCATTTTTAATGTTAAAAAAAATAAATTTTATTGCATTTTAGCAAATAAAAATAAAAATTGTTGGATTGGTAGGTGAAAAATTAATAATGCGGAATTTTAATGAAAAAAATTATTTCTAGTATGATTCAAAATATAAGCATTAAGACAACATATCAAAATGATATTTATAATACAGACTACTGTTTAATATTGCGAAATATTTAAAACTAAAGCCGACTGCTCGATGTGTTAGAAGGTTAGCTTCAACTAATGTAGAATATAATAAATGGACTGTAATTTCATTCATGTTGTATCGAGATTTAGAGAGAATTGATTAAAAGAATTAAATCACTATTTGCATTGTCCTGTAAATGAAACTTATATTTATTACAGAATTAGTTTTAAATGTACTTAAAAGCATAGCTTCTGACTGCATTTACATATGTGATGTCATTGAACGCGTAATATTTAACCTTGTTGCAAAAGAATCAACCTGCATCTCGAGATACAGATAAAGAGTAATTGGTCGGTCGTTCGGCTTGCTTGTTCGCCTTTATGCGCGATGCTCTCGCATTACACAAATCAATTGTTCAGCTATTAAGAATGGTGGAAATTTAAAAAAAAAAGGGGAGGGGGCTTTCTGCTTGGAGCTGGCTGGAATCAATTCATCAGATTATTAGGAACTCCTGCTAGCGGTAAGACCCGTTAACAACTGAATTATCACAGGCTTTTCGCGGGACTACTATTGCTTCGAAGTTAGGGTGGCACCACTATATGTAAGCGCCGCTACAGTGCTTGGTAACAAAGATTGCCACTACGTCGGTAATGTAGTTACTTATGGCATTACTTGACGAATATATATTAAAATAATAAATAACGTGGAGAAAAAAGATTATATTTATTTATGAAAGCACTAAACTACTCATTTATTTTATTCTAGAATTAATTAACTTATTGATTAAAGATTAACGATTATCTTAAATTATAAAAGTGGAAATTCAAATTTAACGGCTGTTCGTTCTTTAAAAAATTGCGAGTACGCAATTTTACTCATTCTGACTTAGTCCTTCGAAACGTGCAGTTCCTTTTCAATTTTCGGGGAGGAATGTCGAATCAAATTGAATCAACGTAATTTTAACACCATATTATCCCATATTTTTCTATTACCTACTACTATTTCTCCATCCTGTCTTCTTCTCAACCACTCCTCTAGAACCGCAATATATGTATTTAAGGGCATGGGGCTCAGTGGACAACCTAATGTTACCCCCTTCACCACCCAAAATTCTTTTGACAGCTCTCCGTTAACCTTAAACCTACACCTGATTTCCCTATACAATAGTTTTACTCTTTCAACTAAACCCTATTCTATCCTCATTTTTCGAATACTTTCCCATAATATTTTCCTATCCAATTTGTCGAACGCTGCTTTTTAATCCAGGAAAGTCGCAAAAACTTTTTGTCCCTTCTTTCTTCTTTGAACCTTAATGATCTGCGCTTCATAGCCTCCTTCTTTTTGACTGCATTTTCCTCCTCCAAACCTTCCATAACTCCTATACCCATGCTTCCTTTTGCTCTCCCTTTCAAAAATTCCCTTTTCGCATTTATAATTTCCCATCTCCAACCTTTCGGGAGTATTCCTCTCCATTTTTCCCCACCCTCACCATCAATCCATGTCTCCGCCAACGCTATAAATTCGAACATCCTCATAAGATTCCAAACATCTTTATCCTTGTTCTTCAAACCTGCTACATTCCAAAACAGGAACTTTCCATTTTCCTCAGCCCTTCTTTTCAGTTTTTTTCTTTCAGCTTACTTATTATTTAATTATTTT
>JABFQD010003851.1:0-12566 GCA_022817045.1 Psix sp. ZL-2020 | reverse complement strand
TTGTTAGCTTTTAACTATAAGAAAACACTTTAACTGTCATATATTTATATTCTTCATATATTAAATTTTATTATTTTGAATGATGTTCTGTATAAGATAGGCATATATGAAATTTATATAGAAATTATTTTAAATTTATATATTAAACTTTAAATTTAATAATATAAAATAAAAAAAATTTTACTAAATCATTTCAATTAATTTGGTAAATGAGATCTTGTAACATGAATAACTAAAATTAGTTATGTATAAATTCAAATTCCAATCTGAACGTAATAATAAATAATATATATTACCTATAAAAAATAAATATTCGCTTGTTTACATTTAGGAGTAAAAAATGTTAGATTAAAAAACCTTTTAAAAATTGTATGTGTACTTGACCTAATAATGATGGATTGCGTTTTAAAAATGAAATTTCACACCTACGCAAGCTGCCAAGTTAGCGTTTTGTCGGTCCAAGTCAATATATAAGTTTTAACTTAGTAATCTAGAATTTTGGCTGCAGTTTCATTTTCAGGATGACCGGTTGTAACCTCAATCAAAACTTTCGGAAAATAAAATAACAGTAACATTAAGCTTGAAATGTCTTTTAGCGGGCATGAATTTAATTCTACATATTCATCGAGAATATCTCAACGTAATTTTGCGCCTGAGATTTACGTATTGATAAAATGATTTGTGAAAGTTATACGCACAACGAAGATTATCCGGAAATCATAGAGGGAACGGAGAGAATAAATGAAGACGTTATCATAAATTACATTTGACATGCCGAAACAGTCCCACACGTCAGCATGTTGGGGTCTATCTTTTAATCAGTTTAGAGGCCTTTAATTTTTTTATATATCATGGTTGAATAATCGGATCCATCTCGTTTGCATCCTTGAAAATATAATGAGATATTTCAAAAAATATGACTCTGTATAGAGCTCAATTTAGTTGCACGCAATATCAAAAAATGCAAAGTAACATTTAATTACTTTCGTTGACCGTGCAAATTGTCAGATATTGAATCTCGAAATTATGTGGAGCAAATAATGTGACAACCGTAAAAGTCGAAACTTTTTATTGATTCCAATAAAAAGAGTAGTTTTATCTGCAGCTTCGAAGAAGGAAATAAATTTTGCGCGAAAAAATGGCATTTTTGCTGACTTGTTAATACGCGCATCCCCTTTTCCAATTCACGCATGGATTGGATTGGTCTTGCGCGACCATAATGGCTTATCCAAATATAGCAAGGCATTGTCGATTGTGCCAACTTATCTGCAACGGTTTCCTTAATGGGATTTTCACGTGGTTGAAGAAACCGGAGTACCCAGCGCGGTAACGGGATGCCAGGATAACTGGATTAAATCCCGCAGGGGGGTTTCGCAGACCTCATATCGAAGATAACGTGGTTATCCTCATCTTCGAATCGTCCCGCGTGTATAGAATTAAGCCAATAAAGCCAACTGCAAAGCGTCTTATTACATTGCGATATCATTATTATGGCAATAATGGCAGCGCCACATACAATTTAGAGCTATTTAAAAACAGCTACTTTATCGTCAAAATTATCACAACTTATTATCATTAAGGTACTTGCAGCGAACGAGTTCGCAGTGCAATAGAACTTGAAATAATTTTTCGTGAAAAGTCGACACTTGTATTTCAGCATACATTTCTTTCGCGGGAGCGAAAGCCATAACTCGGGTAATTAAAAAATGAATTCAGAGAATTATGTTACAATGCAACGCAAACAAACGTTCTTTAACGTAGAGCTTAACTGCGTCAGGCGTAATGAAATATTTCCACACATTTAATTACGCCAAAATATTATACTATAAAAATTGTTAAGTCATTAGTCGAGGTATTAAAATTTGATAAAAATGATTTCCTAACTTATATGGAGTGATATAAATCATATGATTTATAGAGTTTTTGCAAAAAATTTACGAGAGGAAAAGTTGTATGAAAATGAACATATTTTCATACTACAATTGTATTTTCAGGATAACAAATAATGAAATATCAATATTTATTAGTTTATGAATTCAGTTTTTCAATTAATATAACGTGTAACGTTTCAATTAATGTCACTTTATCAATAACAAAGTTATTGATAAAGTGGTATGTAAACAAACTTTGTTTTGCTGCGAAGGACAGAAAATATTGAAAAAACTGTTAAAAATATCGGAGAAGGGTTACTTCATAAACTAACTGCAAATGGCATCAAAGTCAGACTGTACCGCGTTGTCGTACTGTGAGACAATTTTTACTTGAAGTAACTTATAACGACTTGAATATTACTTTCGCGTGTTATATAGCAATTAAGCCGGCGAGATATTACATTATTATAAAAATTGAAGAGGTAAATTTCACGGACGTTAAATACGAAAAGTCGAGTTACCGGATTAAAGCGGCGAATACGTCGCTTGAGTCCCACCCAGGGTGTAGCATCTGAATTTCTAAACCTTTCACGGAAAATTATGATTTATGAATATTAATTTAAATCCGGAGCGCAAGTACGGAAATGAGTGTTTGAATTTCTTTGACGAGGTAAGGGCACTTTTCATTTATCGTTTAGTGCTTCCCTTTTTCTCCTCTTGCATACAGTAGACTGTAGAGTGAACAGCGAAAAATCAAGATTTGAAAAATGTTAGTGTAGATTAGCCGATCCTCGAGCGGTTGATGAATTAAACTTTTGACTGCAGAGTTTTGTCGCTGTCACGCTGATGAATACCTATAATTGGGTCAGCTGGAGTTTCGAGCGACGACGTTTCATTTTAAAATGAAAGAAAAACAATAGAACTTTAGGCTGATATGTTTCTGCATATTTTAAAACTTTTATTCCTGAGCAATCCCATTAATTTTGTTTCGATAGAATTAATAAAACCAATTAAGGTGGAGGCAAATTTGAAAGTCAAATATCCGATACAAAATTCTAGCTTTAATTAATGACTTTGTTTCATGAATCATGACATTTGTTTCCGTATTTAATTATGGGAATGAATTCAAGCGTGATTGCAATGGAGCATATACAAACAGAAACGATGATGGTGGTGATGATGATGATATGAAATCAAATGAAAACAATGATAAATTGTGACGCGCACGATGACGCGAGTTTATATGGCACACGGCAAGTTATATATAGGTAGGTTTCAGTGCTGTCTGTCAAAAACAAGTTGCGAGGGCGTGTTACATGAAGAGAAAAAGCTTCAAGTCACGAAGGTGAGTCTTCTTCGAGGTTCAATATCTAAGATTGCCGTAGTAATCGTACCCTTTGTAGTCGGGATCATTTATTTCTTGTTGGGCGTATGTGGGTTGGCAGAGGTGGCTGATCGATTCGTAGGAAAGTAAAAGGAGTGAGGTTCAGAAGGACCAAACAATTCGGTCGGTATCGTCATATAAACACGCGAAATAAAGACCCCACAAAACGATTTACTGAAGATAAACTCAGAAGAAGATAATCTTTTCGTTCTGTTTTTCGAGAGAAGCAAAAATAATAGTCGATCTGACAAAATGGTTCACATAGAAAATAAATTGTAATCAATTTCATTAATGTATAATCATTGGAAATCGATAGTTATTTCAGAGATGTCCAATTTCTTATTTAAAGTATAATATCAATATATTATTTACACATTATCATTAAACTATTTCATAATTAATAAATCATTCAGAAGTACAAAATCATTACAAAGTTAGTTTATCTGATGAAACAATATCTAAATAATACCATAATTATTTTGTATGATTATAATGAATATTGGTGATGTACAATGAAATTAATCTGTTTTTTAATAAGTATATTTTTTTAAATTTAATTATGATTTACAACTTCTCAGAATATATCCTATGATTGTATAATTTATAAGTACTTTCATATCGCAAAATTTTCATTGCTTTTGCAGTTATACGATTCTAAGATCACACAATAACAATCACAAGTTGCTGGCGCAGTTAGTCTATGGCTATATATTTGCAGGTATTAAGTTTTCCAGAAAATAAATGATTTTTGAATATAAAAACGATTTCATTACGAAAAAAATTGCAATTTTACGAGACGAAATATTATGAGTTAATCTCGGTTGTTTTTTTAGAGTAAACATTTTTTAATATTATTTCATTAATATAGATTTGTTTTCTTAAAAACTTAGAAACCGTAATGAACTAAATGTTCTTTTTCCCTTTTAATCGTTTCGTGATTAAGTATTAAAATTGGAATGAATTAAAGTTGAGAATAATTGGATTTTAATCTGTTTGGGTGTATGCGGGAACGTTAAATTTAAAAGTGTTTGTACTTGTTTCAGATACATCGCACGCATAAGAAGTCGCCTCATCTGTTCGAGACAACACTTTTTAATCAGTTATGTAAGTTCATTATTTAAAGTTTTTATCCACTTTATATCGGATCATTATTAAAATTTTTCGTGCTCTGGGTTATGAAGTTTTGAGAAGTTTTCGAGAGTATCAAAATGTTTTAATATTAATCTGTCTCAAGATGTATACACATTCCGGAAAAAGCCTTTTAACTCTGCACCAAAATTCGTCGATTTAAGGCAGAGAATTTCTCTTTATTTAACCAGGAAAATTATTTCACGATAAATTTCATGATTAAAGCAATTCAAGTTGTCGCGCGGGAATGAATTATTTTTACTCAACGAGTTTTCGGATGAAATAGAAAATTATCTTTTAAAGTCAAATGAACCCACGGTCATTAAAAAAATATTCTCCTGTTGGCATTCAAAATTCAAAGTATTTCTGGAATTCTCATGTTTATTTTTCCGTTTTTTATTCACATTTTGTTATTGTTCTGTTTCTAATTAGTTTCCCAATTTGTTCAGTTGTTGTCATGTTTGTGCCGTAACACACATTTCTGTTCCGCTGATGTTTTCTTTTTATTTCATTACCTTTGTTGTATTCTCAAAAAACTTCTTTTCGCAAACATCCCACAAACAATTTGATTGTGATCAAAATGATTTCTATTTAGTCAAAATAGAAAAAAAAAACCTGTTGTCTCGGAAAGAAGAATGCTGAGAAGTAAATATTTACTTAATAGTAAAAACACTTTTGCGCTCATAAGTATCTATGGGTTGTTAAAGGTTGACTATGTCTTTTGTTAGTTTGAGTGCAATTAGAATTATTGTGTGTCTGGTCCATCAGAGATACGATCGATCGATTTTCGCGCAACAACGGAGTCCAATTAATGAAGCGATTAGGGCTTGGAATAAACGCACGGCGTTGGTTCGCTTTAACGAACTCGGCGCGATTTCATAAAGCCACTTCTGGTTAAACAATGCAGGTGTGTTATTCAGAGAATACAACGTGGGTGTACGAGAAATATCTGTAGGTTGATTACCGTTAACTCAAGTTATATTCCAACCGAATTGACTCATCGTTCCGGTGCATGCAATTCAAGTTCCGATTCTCAGAATCTTGACCTGTCGCAATTTACGAATGGCAGTAAGTCTTTAGCTTGTTGATTCTAAACCTTCATGATGTCTCAAAGCTTCTTAATTGGATCGTGGCGAATCAGAGTATATTTTATGAATGCAGACTCGATTATGTAGTAAAGGAATCAATTGTATTTTGAATATGAATAATTTCTTAGCCGAGGCTACAATAGCCCGTAAACTGAGCTATTGTAGTGGCCAGACTAAACATCCGCAGTCGAAGGCTGAAACTAGTTGAGAATTCCAGCTACGCTTCAACGAGCTTGTCTTGGGGCATGAACTTTTAAATAGAAGTCAAGCTGGATACCTAAACTTATTCGAATTTAATCGGTGCGAATGTTTCCAACAGAATGAAACATTGGTTTTAATAAAGTGTTATAGATTTTTACACTGCGCAAAATTCAAATTTAATCAGAGAAACAATTCATGGAGATTTTTGTATGGTTTATGATACGTTTTGAATTAATTAATACCGTTAAAGCGGTGACACTGAAATGACTCCATTTAAAGTCATTAGCGTTTCAAATTAAGACTAGAATATTTCCAACTCACATTTTTGATAAAACCATTTTTAGTCCATTTCAAAAGAAAATATGAAATGTTGAAACTTTCTATATAATATATTTATATATTATAAAATATTGTTAAATTAATTATTTCAAGTTCACTCATGCATTCATAAAATTAACATGTTTATTGTAGATTTTCATTTCCTAGATTTAATCTATTTCGAATAATTCTAAGTAAAAAAATGATGCGTACAATCATTAAGCATGCATGTATATCAAGAGTTTTTCTGATGGTTTTAACTTGAATATGAAACTCCTTTTTTTAATTCTATATTTATTTCAGTGTAAAACAAATTGACAGATATTAATAAATTAACGAACTGCAATTCATAAAAATAGACATTCCTTTATTTCAAAAATAACTTTTTTAATACTTGATTGAATTTTAATGAACGTGCTGAATTTTCATTATTTACTCTGAGCGCTTTTATCGTTTTGTAAAAAAGCGATAAAAGCATATAACAACAAAAACGATGCTTTTTTCCACTAATTTACTTTTGATTAAATGTATTCTATGCAATTGAATATAACGGAATCGATGTTCTCAATTACAATTAACAATGAAGTTCAAGCGGAAAACATTAAAAATCTGTTCGAAACAATCGTAAAGCAAAAGTATTAATATCCTTTGGAAGAATGAGAGTTAACTTTCACTTTTGATTGGATTCAATTATTCCTGACGCCCACACGTTATTTTCTCCAATATCTATAAAATGTTTCATAAAATCAAAGAACTATTTATCACAGTCATATATTAACGGATTACATATGCTGTTGAATTCGACAACGAGTTCCGGATCTTACGAATGGTTCATTTGAATTTAACTTCGTTCTAAATGTTAAAAAGCAAACTTGAATTTGTATTTCGAAGTTTCTTTAGAATTCCTACCTATATGTTAAACTCTCGCCAAGTTTAAAAAATACGTATAAGAAATTCCGCAAGAATTTTCATACAAATGTTCGTCTGAAATTTTGATTCTGTAAATCTCCAACAACATTTTGAGTATTAGCACTTTCAAAGAGAAATCGAAGTAAAAAGATTATTAAATGAAATTTTATTGTCACTTTTTTTATACATAGCTACCAAATTTTAAAACCTGCGCTTGATGGAATTCCATTTTTTGTAATTCTGTTCTGTATGGATGGACCAAAATATTTTTAAATACTTACCGAATATTTTGTGGTACTAGTTTTGACGACTACAATTTACCTCAATATTATTTAGCCCAAAGCTATAAAAGAAAAATCAGCATTCCTTTACAAATACTACCTGAAATTTATTGTCCCTGTTTTGAAGTATCGCTCTTATTTACCAATAGAAAACAGTTGTCTAAAACTATTACATCAACATTAATCCGGTTTTTTCGTGAGAAAAGTGTAATTCAATTTTACGAGTTTGCAATCGATTTTCTATTGCAAGCTGAAAGGTAATTCATCATCAATAATTAGAAATCATTTAATTTCATTTTTCTAAATCGGCTTTAGAGGCGCAAATATTAAACTTCATACAATTCATTAATATAGCAACATTCAGCAAATTTTTTTCCGATGAAATAAGTAGGTTATCATTTATGCTAGAATTCCCAACCCTGGAACATACATCTTCGCTAACAAATGATGCAGCGGATCGATGAAATGGTCTTTCATTCTTTTAATTAGTCGCATTGCTTCTTCGAATTTTGTGGGGCTTTAGCAGGCCGACAAAATCCTTTTTCTTAATTCCTAATAAATATTACCAAAGACTATGCATGGTTTTATTTAATTCAAACTGTTATATTATTCATACTATCGTCAGCATACATAGTAAATATTCTTAAAATGATTTAATTCTTAATTTCAAAAAAGGTTCATTACTTTTGTTTTAATTTATACGAAAATGTTGTATTTCTTTTAAAATGCAATTCAATTATTTTCTTCACATTTAAACTTTCAAATTGAGATGCACGGCAGAATGGTGTAGTTAGCACGTTGAAACGTCAGTAATTTTCTGGAAGTTATGTTGATTACATTGTTTAACAATTATTTAAGTCAATTGTATTTTTTATTTGATCGTGAATTTCTGACAGATCTTTTAACTTCAACAGTCACGAAATGGTTAACCTTATTTTACCAGATCATACAGTTCAAGTAGTCAAATTACTCTATATTAGCATTACATAATTCACTACTCCTAAAATCCTATTATAAATTCTATATTTTATTTTATTTTCAAAAATCGCATAATACTTTAACTTAAATAATTAAATTCAGTTTCTTTGTGTAATTAGCTGGCATAGTAATTAAATTAACGGATCATTAGATATTTTATTGTAATGTGTTAACAATCTTGTAGTGATAATCAACATTATAACAAAAGTACTTTCACATTGAATGGAAAGTTTCTGAGCTATCGAAATTTGAATCGGATTCAACCTTGTAGTTATCAAAGTCTCTACCTTATCTTCACTTTAAATAAGTCTTTCTTGTACTGAAGCCATGCCTCCGCAAAATGATAACTTTCTGAAAGTTCTCAATTTTTATTGAGTGTAAAATTTCACTCCAAAAGCTTCGTTTCATAATATAGAAATAATATTATTACAACATATCTACAGAAGAGAAATTTTCTTAACAAATCTTGAATTTCTTGAGCAATATTTTTTATTTATAGCAAACTAATTCAATACACATCGAAACAAATTATTTTTCAAGCAATACATAATTTTAAACAGTTTCTTGAGTATAATCATGAAACATTCTTATGTCCGATTTTCTTTTTTACATTAAAAGTACCGAGAAAAGGCAAATTGACTTTTCTTTTTAAAACACATAGAAAGATTCATTTTTGAGATTCATCTTTGTCTTGGAAATACTTTACTTTTTAGTCTTAAAAATATTATAGATATATTTTCGGTTATCATCTGATTTTTTCGAATTATTTCAGAATCTAAATTTATAAATTCCTTAAAATATTATTTACATTACGTCTATGAATGAATTTGTTTATCATAGTTTAGGAATATTATTGTGTAATACTACTTATAAAATTATTTCTGTCTATATCTCAAATGTCTAAAAGAATTTCGAATATCGTGAAACATTAATTATATATAAATTAATAAATCTCTCTAATAAATCTTCTTGAAAAAAACGGATGAAACGAAGTTCGATGTTATTTAGAAATTAAAAAAACTGATATCCTCCAGCGACAGTCGGATTAAGATTGTAGAGATTTTCTTTTTCCATTTATAATGAAATGGAATTAAAACAAACACAAAATAAACTGAAACCATGAAAAGTACTATTTTTAATAAAAAGTATGGCAAAAATCGGATTATGGTTTTAAAAGAAAAAATTGTATTTCGTGTTGATGGAAAGCATGGCGTATATTTAGTTAGACGATTTCTTCAGCGCTTCAGTAATTCTGAATCTACTTTAACTCACTTCTGTATGCAACTTTTCTTACATCAAAGCCAAAACACAACTTGCGTGTTCCACGCGCATGAGTTTTACAAAGCATGCCAACAGAACCGTTGTTGGTGGCTTGACGTCAACTGACAAAGATGATAGAAAAGTCTTTCTGTGTTTCAAATACGCTACACACGCGTTGCATTAAAATAATTAAACGCCTTGGTAGTACACTTCACTTTGAACACATTTTTCGTTACTCAATATATTTAAAATCAGTTGAATGTGATATTTCACTGTAAATAAAACAATAATTTTTTGTGGATATCCGAAACTGTTTTGTGAAAGTAATTTTATTAATTTCATTGCATTTAATATTAAAAAACAGATTAAAATGAATATAAAATGTTAAACATTTTGGTTATTTCAGGAAGATTAGTAAAAACCAGATTTTAAATTCCTGTCGAATTCGTCGTTCGACATCAATCTGAGTGTTTCACATTATTCTGATAGGCATTTACATAAGTTCTATTTGGATATCGACACGATAAGCTCGGATCAAGTAAACGCAAACTCAATAACCTCAAATGCAAAGGAACGCCTATAGATCTCGCGTATTGCTCTCGCTTATACACAGCAGAACACAAAGCTCGCCTGTATAGCTTTAACAGACCATCCTCGAATCCGAGCGACTGCAGTGTGAATGATATATGTTTGTTTGACTGTGCTAAGCGGAGTTTTATTCAAAATAATATATTGCATATGAAAAACAAAATCAGAAGAAAAATAGAAACGTCGAAGCTTTGCAATAAGCTGCCAAATTTTTGCCAAAAACAGGCAGAGAAAACTTGTTTATGGAAAAATGCATTTTTCCAATTGTTAATGTTCATAACATTAACAACTCATCGTGAATAAAATATTCGTTCTCTTGAAACTTTCTATCAATTGCATAGAAAAAGATAAAAACTTTTGATTGCTGTTCTGAAATAGAACAAGTTGAACGAATTTCTGAAATGGTGATGATCGCGAGATGATTATTTTTCCATGTGAACGTGATACAACGGATCAGCATGAAAATCGCTTAAGACACCCCGACAAGTTGCATGACAGCTCGTGTTGTGCTCGTCTTGCTTCTTCATTTACTCTTCCTCTCCGGATTACTGATCTCCCGCTTTTGTAAGTGATGTAAATTTTTCGTTGACGAAGCGGAAAATACCTTCCAGCCAAGCAGTGAGGCATGCAGAAATACGCGTGTCCTTGATACGACACACATGCATCGATCTCTTTAAGATACATCAACTCGTTTTCCATTACAGATGAGTTATTATTTTCACGCTGTATCAGACCCCATTATTTCAAATTGTTTCGATGACATCAATCATAATCCTCTTTAAATTGTGTGAAAGATCAAAATTTATTTGACGTAACAAATTTAACGAACAGCTTTTATCCAAAAATTAGATGAAGTTGAAAATAGTGCTCAAATTTCACGTAAAAATATGAAAACAAAATAAAATATAGACTCTAAAATGCTTTATAGATTATATATATATATACATGATTATATTTGTGAATTATATACCTGAATTCAAATAAATAAAAAAAATGAACGTACACAAATTTATGTCAATCAAAAAAGGAAATATATTTTAATTTTGACTTATCAAACACCTCAATACAAATTTACATACGTACATTTGCACATGTGTACTTGATAAATATATATACATACATAACACGATAGTATTATATGTGGATTACGTATGAGACATCCATGATGGATATAACATTTCATAGTATACAAATATATACGCGTTAAAAATATGTTAATCCCTTTTTCTACCACATATCTCTGTACAAAATACTTACATATATATGTAAGCATTTACACTCGTACATTATATCTATTTTATATATGAAAAGTTTACAACACAAAGCTACTCTAAAATTTAGATTGTTCATGAATTAAAGAACTTCTCGAATAATTTCATGTTCATTTCAACAACGTCTCTTATATTTGTATTGAAGTTCCGAAAAATCGAGTACGATTTTCAATTCCTGACGCTTCATATATTATACAACGAATAGATAAAAGTGTACGATAAAAATTCGTGTTCATAGGACATGTCAATGAGAAACTGCATCCTCTTTAATTAATAATCGATTTTTTGTACATTGAAACAAGTTGCACAAATTATCTGCAGAAAAAAATAATAAAGAGCTTAAGACAAAAAAAGAAGAAAAGATAAGACGAGGAAATTGCGTGTCATCAAATAGAAATAATGCATTGTAAAAGGCACTCTTTTCTTTGTCGAAAAATAAACCGGTGCATTGAGAGTGGCTATTAGGAGAGAAATCCGGGGGCGGGGATGTTGGAAATATTCGTCGTAACGCTTTAATCTCGTGCTTTGGCGTGCACTCTCTATTGCAGTATAGCAGCCGTTCGAGTAGACGTGTCATTGGACTTACAGAAGCAGCTTTATCAGCTGAATGGGACTCTTATATTAAACTTCCGTAAATGACAATTTTCTAAAATCCTCTTATTCTTCTGGCGGGAAAAAATGCAACGTACCATCGCCACCGCTTTGTTTACGGAGAAAAATCTATCTCTCAGGACCACCCGACTATTTTCCAACTTCCATTCAGCTGTACTCAAAATTACTTCGATCAATCGGAAGTTACTTCCGAGAGGATTCTATAGCCATCTGCGTCGCAGATATATGGCCTTACGACAACCTGCTAATACGTAATTTCTTACCAATGAGCTTTAGTTTGTATATACTTGGAAAAAAAGTTTTGTGACAATTTATTTTTTTTCTTGCAATCATCCTTTCACAACCATTGATTAATACAAAATTTTCTAATACATCAAAATCAAATGAAAAATAATGATTAAACTATTTTTATGATAAATCTATGGCAATGTATCTATATTTATACTGTATATATAGTTTCACATAAAATTATCTATTGAAATAAAAATAATTTTTAAATTCATTTCTATAATGACGAAAACATGAAAATGCGATACATTGCAAATACTTGGAACTCGTTATTTATCAATTTATATGATTTCCATTCCTCAAATATTTGAAACGCAATTAAATTGCAAGGTATATTATTTTTCTATAGATCTGAATAATCATTATTTTTCATTTGATTTTGATGTATT
>JABFQD010003850.1:0-12566 GCA_022817045.1 Psix sp. ZL-2020 | reverse complement strand
TTTGTTTAAAATTATTTAAATGTGATGCCTACTATATTTCTTAAAAGACAAATACCTTTAGAATTAATTTTACATTTACATACAAATTTACATGTGGATAAATGCATTGTTCGATAAATATTCGGTACAGATTTATTCAGTGTTAAGTCAAGTGTAACTATATAGAATAGAATTCTGAAGTTCTTCGCAAGGCCGTTTCCTCAAAATCGTGTCTAAAAAGACTTTGAACAGTGACCAACCAAAGTCTTCACTATCGAACGTTTCCGTTGCCATCCGGAAATAGGTAAATTGAGCGCCACGTGTGAATTGCTCCATGACGGACACTTACTACCCGGCGAACAAACTCATTGGGGTCTTGACCAACTCTGGAGACTATTCGTGGCATGCAATCTGCAACTTGATACCAACAAAAGCAGGATTAAATATCAGCAATCGCATTTCTAAAAGTTTCATTTGTTCATCTCATTGTTTCTCAAAAGGTTGCTTGTGCAGCATTTTTCTTTCTTATTTTTAGGGTGAGAAACAGATGTTTATTTCCTCAGCAGTAAAATAATATTTCCTTGTAAAATACAGCTCTTTCTCGTAGGGGAAAAATCCCTAAAATAGATCATAAAACTGTACACGATATAATTTTGCATCGAAGGAGGTCGAAATAGAATTCCCTAGAGCGGGATGTATTGACTTCCATCATCGTTTAGTGAAGACGCAGCTTATGAGTGTTTGTTATGTATGCAGCTTCGAAGACAATAAGCGATTCACCTAAAATTGAAGATGACAGAACTCGACTACTGTGCGAGTGATCGCTTATTGAATAATACATTACTTAAAGGTATTAAAATTATTATATTTGTTTGATTCTTCATGAGGTGTATAATGATTGTATCACAATTGATTTATGTAAATGAATATCGAAATATTTGTATATTAATTTAAGATCGAGCCAAAATGTGGCATATTTAAATTTGAATTTTCAATGAAATTTTGAATTTCAAATCAACAGCCTTTAGAAAAACAATATATTGGAAATATTTCACAACTATGATGTCAGAAATAAATATTTATGTTATATTCTTAATTAATCAAACGAAATAACCGTATTAACAAACAGAAATTACTTGAATTGGAAAAAGAGCCATTTTTGATCCTGCAACAAAATCAAGTTCTGAAGTTTTCGTAGATTCAAGCATCACTTCTGATCAACTTTTTTGCGATTTGAAGGGATTTTATGTTATCCAAAAAATATTGAAAATAAAATCCTTTGTCAGATTTGAATATTTGTTTATTAAGAAACGCCATAATTGATGAATATTAAAGTTGTTAATAATTGTTCATCGTAAGCATTTAACTTATTGCAAGATTATTATTTTTTCTATAATTCATCGTATATTTATTGCAAATCGATTTGAGTTGTGGTTGCATTTAAAGTTAGGTGAGCGCGCTGTTGCCATATTTTCTGTATCTAAAATTGTGATCATAAATTGTTTATTTTGGCTGATAGAAAATAAAAAGGAATAAAAGTAAATGTGAATGGTATTAGAGTTAAAATTGTCTAGAAGTGATTTTATTCAAGCGATTTGATACGAAACAAGTTATAATAGACATTTGTTATTGATCATACTTTGTATGAAGATAAAGTTGTTGAGACTGATAAATGCGATGAAACTGATAATGTTGACATTGAAAGGGTATTTATGTTGTTCTGGTCCTTTTGGAGATTATCTTTAAAAATGATCTGCTAGTGGAGTCGATAAAGTTGTTTGCTAGATATCTTAATACTCTTTAATTTTTTGCACCATTTCTTCCTCTCATCTAAATCGATCCAAGTTTCCATGACGCTGGACACAAGCTTCATATAAATGATAATTTATCGTTCATTTATTTGCCGCGAGTTGCAAGCTTTCACACGCGCTTTTATATACGGAAGACGTATATCTCTACAAATAGTTTCGTTAAGGTTTAAACGTTGCTTTCCGAACGCCAGACGCAGAAATTGAAACTAAAGACAGCGCTTCCGATCTCATACTCGAGCAATTTTTACGATCGCAATCTTGTTCGTATTATTTACGATTCAGTGTACTTCTTAATTCACCGCAAAATAATGATGCCGCGGCGCAAGAAACAGTTTTGAAATTCGGTGGGAAAAGACATTGGCGGAGAAAAAATGAGTTGGATAAAGTGGAGCAAAAATAGTGAAATACATTTGACTGGATAATCAAATAATTTGAATACAAACATGACGGAGGAAAAAAGACAACTGCGTTCGGCAAATTGAATTACAAGAATGAGGCAAAAAATGCGTCCGTCACTTTTTTTGCGCCGTGCATAGCTTGCTTTATTTTGCGTTTAAATTAAATTGTCAGCTTTGGTGGTGTAGGAGTACAAGCGGCAGAGTAACAATTTTAAAATCTCATTTGTCACGGGCTATTAGTCGGAATTTGGAATTGTAGCATTTGCGTTTGGTCCCCTCTTTTTCGCAAATATTGTCCTTTACATTTGTCGAGATGTATGCGCGAAACGAGCATTGTCGGTAAAATAGCACAAAGGGTGCTATTGTAATGCAGCGGATGATGTCGGTACCCGTATACATGACATTAAAACGTGTAGCCAAACGTTTCAGTTAAATCATACGAATCAATTCCATTTGAGAAAATATATTATAAGTATTTCCGTCGAGGCAGAACTGATGTTCTCGCGTTCTATGAAATTGAGTTACAAAACATTTCGCCTCATTCTCAGAGCGAAGGTGAACTCACGTTATTTTGTCCAAATGAATATTTGTTCGCGTGCATTCAAATTTAGTCGATTCAACGAGATTTTGTTCGAGAATGTTATTTTGGATGAATTCGTATAGATAAAAAGAGGGACATAAAGCAGTTGGGTTATGTGATTCGCGAATGACAGTTCAAAGAACTGGAAACATTTGCGTGGAGTGACTTTTTTTAATTAATCGAGTGCGCATCTCGACTAGTTTCGGTACACAGCGACAGAAGGCAAAACGCCAGAACTGCCGTGATCGGACTTTTCAAACTTGATTCCCGTGTTCGGCACTTTTCTCAGTTCTCTCTCGGCGCTCGAATTCATTTTGCCCGTGTCGGCTCGTCACAAAAAAACCCTCGCAGCATCTGCGAACATAACTTTTTTGTATCCTTTTTATTTCGGCTCACTCACGTTTGTCGTCGCTCTGCCATAGCCGTTATTTAATTAACAATAATTGAACAAAACGAGAGACGAAAAAAGCTCTTCCTTAAAAAATAGAAATACAACAAAAAAAGCAAATACACAAAATGGCGACAACCTTTCAAGCTTTCATAACTATTTTCTGCTTATAAAGAAACGAAAAATACAGCAAGATTCTTGTTTTCTCTGTAAATACCGCGATTTATTTCAACGGCCAAATTAGCGCCAAATCCAATTGTTTTGCAAAAGAGTTTTGCCCTGAAAGTATTTCCTTTAAAAACAACTGGATCAACTCCCCCCCCCCCTCTCCCAAGATGACGAATGCAACGCAAAAACTTGACATTGTCGGTATGACAAGTAAGTGCGCGAAAAAGCGAGCCGATCGATACGCGTTTTACGTTTGCAATCCGGCATGATTATCACGTCGAGTGAAAAGTCAGAGCTCACGTCACAAGTCACTCATATCGACGACTTCAGGTGCACTGCTGTTTGTTCCAAAATTTCAACTCGCCGCGTTCGCTCGCGCATACAAATGACTTTCTATATACAATTAATCTGCAGCGCGTTTTGTCCAGTTCAATAATTCATTTTTACTCGACTATTCAATTTTATCGCGCACATATTCAAAAACAAAAGAAGAAGAGTCGAGTGTAAATGAACATTGTACATCCCATATAATGAAAACCAAGCATCACAACAAATTATGACTTTGCATAGTCAAATTAATACTTTGTTTCTCTATTGTGTCGATCTGATTCTATGTCTTTCTCGTTAATTTATGTTAATTTCTATAAATCAGTTTTCCATTTGCTTGAACAATTTATCCTCCCTATTATTATTATTATTATTATTATTATTATTATTATTATTATTATTATTATTATTACTATGATTATTGTTATTATTATCATTGTCGGTTACATTTTATCTCGACGAATGAAATTATCGTTACAACTACAACAACATTTTGCCGTAGTTATTTGTCACTTTTAAGCTCGCTGCGCTTTTCTGTGTAATTATTTTTTGCCATGCTTCTAGATTACGAGAATCCGTTTCTCGTATTGAGAATAAAAATTGTAACGTTGCGGAGACACATTTTCGTTGCTCTTATTGTCTGGGTTTTGTTACCTAATAATTTAACCAGAGCTAGTAAGACTTTTTTGATATCGCTCATGTGATTAAAACATTATTTCGGATTAAAAGCAACTGCAGTTCATATATAAAATAGCTATATAATCAGCGTAATACATTTTCAATTGGCGGAGCATTCATCTCGATTACAAATGTCTTTTTAAACATTAATTAAATTAGACTTAGTGGATTAAAAATTGCACGAAATAGTGTAAAAATACATTTTTCACGCGGACGTTTTTGGTAGCCAGGCAAAAACAACGCGGAGCAAAAACATAATTCATAAAAATGTTTTGCAAAGGCTGCGAACGCGCAAACAGGATTTGAAGAGCGGTCTGAAACAGTCGCGGATCATTAATTAGTCGGCAATCCTCAAAATCCAGCATCTTAGGCGAAAGCGGGAATTAGCGTAAAACATTCGTAGAGATTATCAGCAATAAATCGCGCAATCTTAATTAACTCGACAAACAAGCCAATCGAGTATATCATCAGGTGGACAGCATTATTCGCGAGCACGCTCCGCGATTCACCATCCTCGTGTTACAATTTTCAATAGCCAGGTCCTTAAATCGCGCTCAGACTCGCAGCTCTATACGTTCACCTAGATTGCGCGTCGTAATTAGCAAACGTGTCACGCCTCCGTAATTGCTACTGACGATCTTATCGCGCGAAACGAGGAACGCCAACTAAATTTATCGAGTCTGTCTTCGCTCGAGGGATTTACGACGTCATTCATTTGCGGCAAAAAATTTTCTCCCAGTTGTAAAACTCTGATCAACCATTTAACTCAAACATAATATATAATCTCCAGATAAAAATCCTTTGTATCTCATATTTGGTCGAGGCATTCTTTATATCAGAATCATATATGTCTCATGGTACCACTGGGTGTACCATAAATGAGTCATGTATGTAAAATATTCAAACGTCAATATATGCGTAAATATAAACACAATGAGTGATAATAAAAATGTAATTTGTTGGAATTTATATTGATAATTAAGTCAAAAGAAAAAGGACAAATTGTAACAAATTGTAAGAAATGAGCTTTTTTGTGCTTTTAGTATGGAAAAAGAGTTGACATTTAATGAAGTGTAAGATGAAATGTACATTATTAGTTATAAAGTAAAATTCTACTTGTTTGAAACTATCGTAAATTAGGTAAACTTTACACAGGATTATGCTTGGTTTCAAAGCAGTGCTTACTTATAACGATCTCGGCACAAGTTACTTAATTTTAGGTCAATTGCACTGTTCGAGAAGTTGTATGACTCCTCGCATTAGATCCGTGCGACTTTGCAAGTGATACAACAGTGCGTTACGTCAGATTCGAGTGACATCGTCGATCCTGTCCGATATCACTAATATTTGAACATAAACATTCCATCAAACTGGTCACTTTATTCAAATAATAAACAAAATCCCAAGTTTGAGAATATTACACGTTAATCGTTTCATTATTTAGATTGCAATATGTTTGCATTGCATCTGACAAACATTAATTTGTTCAGTTGTACACTGTTTTTTATATTCAATTTCAATTTACATGGAAATACTATTACAGATCAAATTCTACATTTTATTTTTCGAAAGAAAAATGTCGGTAAAATCGTTTGAATATTTTGGAGGAAACGTGATTATTTATGGAAATCAATAAACGACTTTTGATAAAATGGGGAAAGTTGATATCACTGACGTCGAATTTAGTGAAATAAACGCATGTTCAATCATATTGTAATAATTCTATTATGTATCGATAGACAGACCAGAATTTAAATTAGACAGTACGCCGTCAAATAACGTAGTGAAATTGGTATTCCAGCGGAATGTCATCGCGTTATAACTGCCATTACGCTCTTTGCAAAGTTGCCTAGAAATATGCACGTCGTACCTGAGTTCAATCGCTTTTGACGTCTTGCTTCAACTTTTTCATGCATCTTTCATTAACATCCAGTCGATTGAAAATGTTTCAAATTGAAGTCGTAGACTGTCCACGTTTCGACTGTTCCACTGCCATAACTATTTGTAAGTTTAAACATTCGACCAGGTTTTATAACATAATAAATTCGGCGCTCAGTCGCCGAGGCAGGTCCGATATTCGCAGTTGAATCGTCCCATATTTCATCAGCAATATGTCTATTAAGCCAAAATCTAACACAAACAGATTGCCAACGCAACGACGTCGGACTGTTTTATGAGATTCAACTCTTACTTAATTAAGTTTACCGATGTTGACAAATAAGTTCGGCAACTGCTTTTAGCGACGAACAAAGTTTCCAGCGAGACGAATTTTGAGACCGCGAAAAAATGCACCAAGTCATCTGCTCGTCGCTGCTAACAAAAAATGAGCTTTGATCGAATGTATTTGGCTGAATATACACGTTTTGAATGTATAATCTTTCGTTTCCTTTTTTTTCTATCGAGGCTAAAAACACGCTGCTTGCGGACATAAATGAGTTTGCAGTTTATGGAGGTCATAAAAAAAGTTGCAGTAACATTTGCGAAAGAAGTTGCATCCTCAGGGGTATAATACTGATTTTATGACGATTTGTGAAGCGCGTCGAGGACTTGCGACGCTCATAACACATTCACTCGACGGAATTCAAGTTAGATTGAAGTGCCGGAATTTATATATGTTCCTACCAAATGTTTACAGCGCACGGATTCTCACGATGCACTTTGGACGAAAAACACATAATTACATTGCATATACAAAACTTGTGTAGTGTATTAGATATATATATATAAACCATAGATATAAGCACAAACGCGCGAGAGAACTGAATAAGCTTTTAAGCAGTAACTATTCATATATGAAACAAACTTGAAACCATACAGTCGTAAATTTATATCAAAAAAGAATTACGTCAAACGCGAATTTGACTATTCATTTTATCTTCTCTGAAACAAAAATTGCAATCGTTTCCAATTCCATAATTAAAATCAACGATTTCAGTTAATTCGAGTTAACCTAGCTTAAATTAGAAAATACAATTTGTTGTCGAAAATGTAAACAAGAAATTGATATATGTAGTATACAAATGTTTGAATGGTCAAGTGATGAATTTGAGATATTATTTGTTGGTTCAAATATTGTTGAGTTTCAAAAATGATGTATATAGAAATGATTGAAAATGATAATAAATCATACACAAAGACTTGGAGTTATTTATTTCGAGAAACATGGAATAAAGAGGGAGATTGATGTTTTATTTAGAAACACAGTATGAAGCTATTGATTATAGTTATTCAATTATAGATGGGATGTACAAGTGAAGAAGTGATTGAAGAACAAATGATGAAGTGATTAGAGTATATCCTGATACGCAGTAGATAATAAACCAACCATGCAAGTGAACGAATCAGTAATAGGTTGTAGTACAATAAACATTGTTCTGTACTAATGAAATTATCGAAATTGCAAATAAACGGCGCAGTTGTTATTTTGTTCATTATTATATAATAATGAACAATATAAACGCGTTATTGCTGTTAATGACAGTGGAGATCCATTTAGTCATCACCTATAGATGCTGATTAATTGATAATTAATACATGCAGTGGAATTAATATCCTTGCGTTGGTTACAATTGTAAACTAGTATCTCCGTCGATTCGTTATTCATCCATTCGATATTCAGAGTTATAACAACCCAAATTATGCTCCAAGAATAAATCACATTCAGGAAGTGTCAACATTATCCCGAACAAACTAAAATTGCATTGCAAAATGTATGAAATATTGAATTTGGAAGCAGTTTATGACTCAATTTTCTATTTCACAATTCAAAATCATATTTTGATTTCAACTCCGTTTGTATGATCTTCGCGATGGGAAATAAATATAATCGTCGTAATTTATTCGCGAAATTCAAATATATTGCGAACGAATGTAATTATTTTTGAAACGAATTATGAGAAAAAAAGACTGATAAGTAATCAATACATCAAGCAGGATGCAGCGAGAAACAGGAATGATAAATTATTAATGCCAAACTGTTCCGGATAAATATTTCGCGCGGTAATGATGGATGTGAAACAATGAGCGAAAAGCTATCGATGATAAATATTCACGCGAAAATGATTGATGAGGAATTATCATCGCTGCGTGTCGTGTTTAGTTGCGAACAATTTTTGCTTCAACGATGATTTGAATGATAAAACAAAAGCAAACGAATGCAAATTATGATAATCTATGCAAACCCTAATACCTATATAGAGCATCTTGCTTTTTTACCAAGTCCAGTCGGACTCAATTATTGAAAACCAATTTGGCATTATAAAAGCCAGTTCAAATGATGCTCGACTTTGCTTTGGCAAAGTCACTGCTGAAAAATTAAACGCCCCGCAAATGCGGTTTCGCTATAGCCTCCCAGTTGCTATTCGAACTTTTATATCGTATGATTAAATCGGATCACGCGTTTCATACCAGGTGATTCGTTACGGGATCTTCTGATGAAATATGTAAACCCGAATTTTCTTCGTAACTGCCGTAAATATCGGTGAAACGATAACCGTAAAAACCGAGGATCTACGCCAGCTTTCTTTATTTTTGTTTTTCCCATCCACTTATTTTCTATAATTTTATTTCAGATTAAAAAGCTTAAATGAGTAATATACGAATTTCGATCATTTTCAACTTTGGACAATTATATTGTTGTAAATAATCATTGTATTTGTTTATAATAAACATTCATTCAATTGAATAATTGACGGATGAACGTGAGTCTTTGTGAGTAGATATTTTCAATAGGAGAGCGAACTAATTTGTACGTTTGTTGTTAATGAAAGCATGTCTGTTTACAGCTCCCCAAACAGTGCCGACGTTATGCGAGTTGGCAGCGCGATGTGTCGCATCGCACATCCCATTCGAGCTGGTGGAACACGTCTATCCACCTGTACCGGAACAGCTGCAGCTCCGAATAGCCTTTTGGAGCTTCCCCGATAATGAGGAGGACATCCGACTCTACTCCTGTCTAGCCAATGGCAGCGCCGAAGAGTTCCAGCGTGGCGAGAATCTCTTCCGCTCGAAAAGTGTCAGAGACCCTCTTCAAATTGGTCAGTATTTCCACCGAGTATTTATTTAAAAGAACATTTTGGTTAAATAATTAAAATAGTCACTAAAATAAGAGGTTATATAATTAGTTTGGTGTTTTTCTTTCTAATAATAATATTATGTCAAATGTTACAATTTATAATATATTTTAAATATACAAGTATTGAGCAATTTTGAATACTTGAATAAAATTATGGAACAGTTCAAATCAAATAGTACAACTTGAAAAAATAAAAAAAAAGAACAAATAAAATGGATAGCAGTTTGAAATGGACACAAATTAAAGAAGCTTGGTATTGATTGACAATATATATGCAACAGGTTTTCACTTGAGTGCAAGTGTGAATGCTGCGTCTGCAACTGGACATGTACTGCCCAGCTCGAACGGCTCACGATCCCAATTCAATGTGGCCGTGACTTTTGATCGACGGCGTATCACATCCTGCAACTGTACTTGTTCTTCAACGGCGTATTGGTGCTCCCACGTCGTTGCAGTATGTCTCTACAGGATACACATGGTATGTCCAAAGTATCGATCAGACACTTTTGCATGTACTTTTATTGCCATTATTATTACAGGCAAATTCTAAAAACTTGGAATTGTTTGAGTGATATTTTAAGCTGGAGACATAAATGCGCTTAATACGAATAAACAATTGAAATGTTACAGCCAACGCAAGTCTGTTTACGAGCGCCAGTGAGTGAGTCTTTGTCGCGGCTACACCGTGAGCAGCTGCAAAAGTTCGCGCAATATCTCATCAGCGAACTGCCTCAGCAAATTCTGCCAACGGCTCAACGTTTATTAGATGAATTGTTGTCTGCCCAGCCAAGCGCCATCAACACCTACTGCGGAGCACCGGACCCCACAGCTGGTGCGTCTGCGCACGACCAAACTTCTTGGTACCTAGATGAAAAGACACTCCACGACAACATCAAAAAGATCCTCATCAAATTTTGCGTCCCAGCGCCAATTGTCTTTAGGTAATTTATCTCCTTCAATTATCCTATTTTCCTTTATAATGTAAGGCCATTAATCACGTTTTACTTCAATAAGTATGATTAAATTAAACGATGCATTGAAAACTAATATATATATATATATATATATTCTGTCTGACAAAACAGTGACGTGAACTACTTGAGTACAACAGCGCCACCTGCGGCAGCGGAATGGGCGTCGCTTTTACGGCCGTTGAGAGGTCGCGAACCCGAAGGCATGTGGAATTTGTTGTCAATCGTGCGAGAAATGTTCAAACGAACCGATCGCAATGCTATACCGCTTCTGGAGATAATCACTGAAGAATGCATGGCCTGCGAGCAGATTCTCGTCTGGTGGTTCAACACGAAGGTGGCGCTGCTGAACGGCGGCGGCCACGGCAGTGGTAAACACGGCAACATGAACAGCAACGCGCACGCATCACAGCACGCCTGCTCTTCCCTCTGTGACGAGATTGTCGTGCTGTGGAGACTTGCTGCCCTCAACCCTGGCCTGTCACCATCAGAGCGCGAAATGCTCAATAACCAATTCATCACTTGGCATATGAAAATCATTGACAAGGTTTATTATCATCTATCTTCGTTTTTAAATTCAATTCCAAATGATGTTACATAATTACAACGATATGATATTGAATCATTATTAGTCATTATTAACCACCTCAAATATGTAATGACTTTTTTTCACGCTTTTTTATTAAATCACACGTAATGATAAGCTTGATATAATTTTATCGAAATTTATGGTTAGTTATTAATAATAATATATTTCAATTTTGCATTGAAAATGCCAAAATAATTTTTTAGAATGTAAAAGTAGTTCATTTTATCATTTAAATTTATTGCATTAACAACAATATCACCCTCATTGAACATCGATGTCATTTCTATATATTAATAATGCAGTAGATATTAATATAATGTTTTTGATTCAGGTAACAAAAAGCAGAGGGAACACTGTATCACATAATTCACAAAACAAGAATAACGGAGGCCAAAAGGATTCTTTGAAGACCGACCTCGAAGTGTTTACGGGCTTCAAGCCAGCTCTCGAAGCGTGTTATCTTGACTGGGAAGAGTACGCTCTTCCTGGGATCACCTACACTGCTGAAAGCAATCCAATGTATCATTGCCCGTTCACTTGTTTTAGACACACCGGCGATGCCAAAACGGAAGTCAATCAAGTATGATATCTATCTGTTTTACATATTTTACTTCACTTATTTTTATAATCTAATCAAATATCATAAACGGAACATACAAAATGGATGTAGAAATTAAATAGTCAATTTTTGACACAGCGAAATTATTTTGTTATATTCATTTGACGTTGATTGATTTAAGGTGAACTCAAGCTCTGCGGTACTTAATTGCCAGCCACCGACAACACATAATCATCGAAGGCCATTGAGCTTAGGCTTGGTTGAGTTCAGTTACATGGATCGACGACGGCTCAATCCACGAGAATTTCCGGGATTGTGCTCAAGGAACGGCGGTGGCGGTGACGGTAATCGTAGCAGCGATAGCTCCGAGGGATTTTGCGAGAATGACGCGGACATGCCTGACATTCCCCAGCCGTCAGTTTCAGTTCTTGTACAGCGCGATTGCAACCAGCTCAATGGATGCGGAGATACTGATTCACAGGTATGTTATTCAATCCCTTTTTCTCTAAATCACTCTGCTACTTTATCTTATTTCATTTTATACTTATGTCACTACTTTCTACTCCAGCTTTGTTAAAACTTCATACATAAATAAATGTATTATATAAATTGTAAAACTTTTCTTATCGCGTGTATTTAAAATAACATATGAGTGTAGCTGAATATTAAAATCATTCGAAGTAGCACATGGTCAATAAGATACGATGAAACTATTCAAGCTGTTAATGTTACAATCAATAAATGTCTAAGTATTATAAAAGGAATTATTCTAAATTAATCAAATTCAGTCAAATTGTGTAAATAAATGATATTTAAATTGAATACAATTTTTATTTTTGTTTAAAAAGTTTGTTTTTTAAAAAATCATATTTATTAATTAACGCCTTTTGTTAACAATGAAACTGATATTTGTTAAACAATTTTATCGTATAAAATGAAACTGTTGTTTGTGTTTTATAAACACGCAATAAAGGTTTAAATTAAATTTATCTATTTATATTAAAAAAAAGCAAAATTGAAGATATGTAATTTTAAAATTTCATT